>JAHWFP010256504.1:37868-107855 GCA_023313725.1 Lithobius niger
ACACACCACACAATTATTGTGATACGTTGCTATGGAGTGTTTGAGTTATTGTCATATTTCAACCATCTTGACGTGGCTGAATTAGTGTCGTAGTTAGTCATTGAACCTACTTCAGTTATATGGCAGGTGGAGAAGATAAGTTGTACAAACTGTATATCTGTATATTGTTTTCTGGTTCTATATTACATCAATGTTTTTAAAAGGGAAATGTAGATTGCACTAAGTATTATTCAAGTATACTAGCTGTTCCCAGCAGGTCTAGTACGAAGCCATGTTTTCTCACTGGCTCGTTGTTGTCACACTGTCGCAACCCACGGTGGCCTGGCATTGGTGAGTTTGGTGTTTGGCGTTCTCAGTAGATGTTGCCCCCAGCGACTCACTTGCCACATCTTAGCCAGCCATACACCCGCGTGAAGACTTCGATGCTG
Source organism: Lithobius niger (assembly GCA_023313725.1). Taxonomy (NCBI): domain Eukaryota; kingdom Metazoa; phylum Arthropoda; class Chilopoda; order Lithobiomorpha; family Lithobiidae; genus Lithobius; species Lithobius niger. The sequence goes on from JAHWFP010256504.1 coordinate 38,297, forward strand.
AATAGCTTTGGTGCCGAAGTGCTTTTAACAAATTTGTTATATGTAAAGTAAGCAGAAATAGAGCCAGCAACTACACATTTCAACGCACTTAAACAGGATCAGCCTTTGAATCTGCCTAGTAGGTAGCTTTAGTTCTGGTGTTGGTGTTGTTTGACGTTGTAGTTGGATGTCATAATGTTCACCTATGGTTCAGTGCAAGCAAAATAGCCTCTCGCCTAAGGTTTGGCATAAGCGGAATATACATATAGATTCTCATATTATTTTTAACCTCTACAGATTAAGCTCCACAGTTTCAGAATTTTATCCCTTAATCTGTGACATTGGTGAAACAGAAAAGGCATGTTAACAACACTATCAGGTGGGTTGTACTTTCCAAGAAAATTGCTTTCTTGCAATGTTGCTCATTGATGATTTTTGTTACAGGTTACAGGGATGGTTTTGTTCTTGGTTATGACCTGTGAGTAGTAGGTTTGTATGTATTGATTGATTGATCTTGTGTCCATAGATCACACACATTTCATTGCAATCAAGACATTAAAGTGTCATAACCAGTTTTATCTTAGTATAGTATTGTGATTATTTTTACATTTTTAATTGTGGCACTTTGTCTGGTGATCAATATGTGAATGACACAAGGTTTCGACACACTTGATCGTACAAATAAATTACTGGCTGCAATGAAAATGGAAAATGAATCATGTTGTGAAGTAGGCCAATGATTGTAATACATGCTCTTTTTTGTAACCATGTCAATGCACTTCTGATTTTTTAAAACCCAATTTAGTATGATTTGTTTACTATTATAGTGGGCAAACACAAAGGATTTGTTTGTTGGTATAACCATGGTTGGAGAAGTCATCCGGTCACCTCATGACCGACAAGGAAAGTTAAGACCCGTAAAAAAGGCAACTGAAGCAATAAGTAACGTAAGTGGTAGGAAGATTTCCAACAACGTATTTAAATTTCACCCGAGTGCTGGTAGACTGCAGCTGATTTACAAAAAAAGAAGTGTAGGGACTTTTCTTCATGTATAAAACGTCACATCATAGTTGGTAGGATATTACAATAGTTTTTTTTAAACCTTTTAGTATAGAAAACTTCTGCCTGTTTAACTGCACCATTAGTGTTTGTGACAGTTGTCCGAAGGGTGTCTTCCAACTTCGCATAATCCAATTTCGCAGAAATAAACTTTAAGGTCAGTATTCTGTGAAAATGAAATTCCAAACTTGGAGATATTATGTCCAGTTTTGCAGAATCAAATTTACTGAAGAAAAGTATGACCTGCTGCCCCTTGATGAGCTGCACTGGATATGACTCAGCGTATTTTTTTTCATACTTGTTATTATTTGTGCAAAATACATTCTCTCTAAATATACATTATTAATGGGATCAATTGTCAGGAAAGCCTACTGTTTAAACCAGATTCCACGTTTCATGATTGCTTGCATCATACACTTTAGGATTATAGAGGTCTGAATGCATATAATAGTATGCAAAGCACTCCTTCTCAGTCAGTGTGTCATAATGCTGCAACAAAGAAAAAAATTTCAGCCCCTATCCATTTTAAATGAAGGATTTTTCCTTGGTACGGGAGCAGTGACACGGGAAGTTACATTTTTACTTCCAAGCTGGGTAACGTCCAACGCAACTCATCAAGGGGCAGCACGTCATATTTTTCTTTGCAGATTTGATTCTGCAAAAATGGACGTAAATTCTGCGAGTTTGGAATTCTATTTTTGCAGAATTAATTTTCGCAGAATATTGACCTCAAAATTGATATCTGATTTTTTCCGCGACATTGGATTCTGCGAAATTGGAGTGACCACTGTAAATGGTGGAACAAAATGCTTTAGTGCCTTTCAGGAAGCAGTTGTGACCATTGTCCCAATATGCCCTGAAGTGACAATACCACATACTCTGCCTTGGTGTAACATTGAGCACCAAAAAAGTGTAACACATCATAATTGTAGAAGTGTGCTTTAATACTTTTAAATAATGATTTGTTATTTGCAAACGCAATGATGCCTTTCAATACTTTTCGTTTTTTTTTTTGCACATCTCAGTTCCCTAATCTCAACAAAATTAGAGACCGGTTATTTTTTATCGCCGAGCGGATTCATGGATGTATTGGGCCCTCGAGCAAGCGGGGGGGGCTCATACGTTTTATATATATTTTAGGCAACATCAAGGGAGAGGTCATAAAAAAAGACACCAAACTGCAGGAAAAAGTCATTTTTGGAACTAAAACAATGACATTTTAGCAGTCAACATTTCTAAAAATGTTCAACTTCTGGTAGCAAGCCCCCTTACCCTCCAGCGACGTAAGTATTTGTAAGGTTTTGACGCTGTCAGTATCAGTACTAGCTTGCGGAAGTTTTCAGTAAACTTTCCAGAAAGGCTTTACATCCTGGCTCCTTCCGGCTTTTAGGTGGTGACTATGTTACGAACATGCGCATAAAAGCATCTTGGAATTTAGAAAAGAAGCTAGTAAAATGCACATGCAAAGCAAATGCTAACAACCAACGTTTCGAACCACGTTCTGGTCCATTATCAAGGGTAACACATATCACATTAAAACTTTGCAAAAAAATCCATCGTCGCCTTAGGTAAACCCAGACTAGGATTGTCAGTAAAAAATGATGGGCATAATGGTGCAACAACAGCTAAAAGAGAATGGGAGGGCAGGCCCGTACCTGCTGATGGCAGTACACTAATTGAGGCACCTGTTCGTTTGTCAGGCCTTATACACTAATAATTTTGATTTGTCCCTGGTGGCGGATTTTGGAAATTCCGATTTTGTTGGCAAGTAAGATGTAATCATGAAATGTTGTATTATTTGGTTGTTTTATAAGGTTACGAACAGATTACGGAATGGGGGGGGAGGTTTTATTGAGATGCATAATGTTTCAAAATTCGGCCTAGTGCTATAATTAGGGACTTGGTACAGAATTGCTGTTCCCAAAATATTTGGTTTGTAGACCTTTTTTTTTAGTAGTATTGGACAAGTGAATTTATGTTGTGCTAAATGCTCCCACCTCCATCCCCTACTTCCCCAACTGGGAAACATGCAATATTTCAGTACCCCTTACACCAGAGGAGTCAGAGAGCCTTTAAGGAAAGGGGGGGGGGGGGGTTAAGGAAGGTATTAGCGCACAAACATCAGACTGGTCATCACGAACCATGTCACCTTGAAGCAAATATACACAAAAAAACTAATCACGAACTTTGTTGAATGCCAGATCACTTATGAAAAATTCCATCTACCAGGTACAGATACCATTTGGCAATCCAACATGTGGCGCCACCTACATTGAACACAGTAATCAAAAACTGATCCAAATACTTCAGTCTTATGAATCAAATCTTTAACTTTAGGACAACTACAAAATTCCTGGCCCAACATTACAAGAGAACAGGCCACAAACCAATCATTTTGGGAATAATGATTTTGGAACATGAAATTATTAGAAATGACCAATTTGGTTTTCTACCTGGGCGATCAACAACCTGCCAACTGCTGACTTGCCTTGATCTCTGGACCAGTGCCCTTGATCTGGGTATACCTTCGAATATCATCTATTTTGATTTTCGCAAGGCTTTCGAGTCTGTGGTGCACTCCAAACTTTTATTCAAACTGGAATACTTGGGTTTTTCTGGAAAGTTATTAGCATGGATTACTTCTTTTCTTGAGGGCAGAACACAGCGAGTGATTGTAAATGGCTCCTTCTCCCCTCTTGTGGTAATTTCAAGTGGTGTGCCGCAGGGATCTGTCCTGGGGCCAATCTTGTTTGTTATTTTCTTGAATGATCTTGACTGCAAAACCAACGACTCCCATCAATTCAAATTTGCCGATGATCTTAAGCTGGGCCGATATCTTGCGACTGGTTCAACTGACTGTTTGTTACTCTTAGATGACATTAAGCATGTGTTGGACTGGAGTAATTCGTAGCAGTTACCACTTGCCCTACACAAATGCTAAACTTTCCATGTCGGGGTCGACAAAATTAGCTTCCAGTACCTCTTGGGAGAGACCAGTTTGCCTACTGTCAGCACTATTAGGGACCTCGGTGTCTGCTTCAATTTTGATTTAAAGTCAACAAATCATTGCGACACTATTACCAAAAACACCTTCCGCAGGCTTGCCATTGTAAATCGCTGTTTTTTGTCCGGGAGCATTCCCATTAGGGTGTGGGCTTTTCGCGTTTTTGTGAGACCACTGCTCGAATACGCAAGCCAAGTCTGGTCACCATCACTCTTGGGTGACATTGACAAGGTCGAAAGGGTACAGCGCAAATTCACAAAGAGCCTACCTGGCTTGCGAGGTTTACCGTATGATGTACGTCTTGCCAGGACAGGCTTAACATCACTTGAACTTCGCAGGTTGCATGCTGACCTTCTTCTAACCTTCCGGATTGTGTGTGGCTTCTTGTCAATCGACTTGCCTTTTTTCGAATTCACACCATATAAAACGACAAGGGGACACCCGTTTAAATTGGAAATCCAATCAGCACGCCTAGAGTGTAGAAAAAATTTCGTTTCAGTCCGGGTGGTGTCAGCGTGGAACTCTTTGCCAAATAACGTTGTTTCTGCGCATTTCCCTCAGCTCTTCAAAACCCTATTAAAGGAGGTTTGTCTTCGAAAGTTCCTAAAACGACCTGCATTTCTAAAGTAAAGCTAGGGAAGAGTGTAAGTGGCACCTGCCCTTCTGGATCCCGACCACTTTTTCGTGTGTGGTTAAACCTAATTTATTTATTATTTATAATAATTCTGTACCAATTCCTAATTAGAGGAATAGGCTTACTTTTCAAACATTTTTCAAACAGTTTCCTCCCCCTTTGCATAACCATATACACCCAAATAACACAAAATTGTGTGATTCCATCCCATTTGCCAACAAATTCGGAATTTCAAAATCTGCCACCAGGGACAAATCAAAATCAGAAAAGGCATGAAAATGAACGGGTGCCACAGTTCGTGCATTGCCATCAACACGTGCTGTGCTCCTCTTCTTTTCTCTTTCACCTGTTGTTGCGTGGATATGCCTGTGATTTTTTATTGACAATCCAGGCCTGGTTTACCGCAGGCAACGATGGATGTTTGCGTTTTATTTAAAAGTATTTTTTATGTGTATGTGTTAACTTTGATAATGAACCTGAACTTGGTTTGAAACAGTGGGCGTTAATGTTTGCTTTTCACCTACATTTTACTAGCCTTTTATCTGAAACCTGATATACTGCATACTAACGGTTATGAGTTCATGTCGTTCCTGTATGAAACTCCTCCAAAATGGGTTTAAGAGCCATCCTTGTATGATTTCTAGATAATTTTTATTTAACTTATCCTCGTTTTTCATTAAAAGCAAGGCACGTGTTCCTTACAACTAGTGGTGGAGGGGGAAGGTTAGATTATTTTCGAACCTTGAATGAGAGGTCAAGTTTTTTCATGGTTTTGAAGGAAAGAGTCATCCGAAACTTGATGGGTGATATTTTCAGTTTCTCTGTTTCTAACCGTCACCCCCTGGTACATAAAGACCATGGATATTTGTAAAATCTAGACTAATGGCGTCAAACTTTACACTACTGTTGTCTAGAGGTCCATAGTAATTGGGAAAATGGAATATGATATGTGGAGATTACGCCAATTTAGAGTTAATGCAAAAAGAGGCTTCAAAACATCTACAAACCTCGTGGACTCTGTTTGGGCTCTGGCGTTGTCTGCAGGAGTTGATAGAGTGGCCTACAGATAACTAATGTTCTATGTAGATGTCATCTTATGTAGCGGACAACGTGTTTGGATTAATGTTCCTCAGGGGCCAATTTATTTTTAATAGAAACAAAAATATCTAACTACAATACTGATGCTGAGCAACTACAGGTTTATTTTGAGGCAAAAGTCTCAACCCTACCCTGACCGTTGGACCTTTTCATATCAAGTGGCGCATCTTCACTGGTTTTACCTATAAAATGCTAAGCTATAATTTTTTTTTTAAAAAGCATGCAAGTGCACACTATACTATTTTAGGTTCTGGTTGGGCACTCGAAAAGCTGTATTTTATGATCGTTTTCAATCGCCTGCCACGCATATGCACTAACGTTGGCTGTGACTGGAACCTTGTATGCTCATTGAGCAGCTGGCGTACATAATGTCTGCGGCGTTAGGCCTAACTCTAACTTTGGCTGTCGGTACGGTTTTTGCTACCGACAAGATACGTCTTACCGTTCTCCGAGATAATCCAGTGGCAATGCCGGCCTCTTGAATTTGTTGTTTCAGCATCCGTGTTGAGTACAGAGCCTTGATGTATTTGAAGACATTCCAAACAATCTTCCTAGCTTGTAAATTCAAAGGTTTTTCACGTTGGGAAAGCGATGAAACGAGCGATACGGTAGCCATATTGGTTCGTCTGCTCGAAGTGAAATTTTACCAGGCGTGATCAATCCATTTTCAGTAAATCTGCACGAATGGCCAACCAGAATCTAAAATAGTATAGTTGCATATTGTAGCACCATATCAGTATAGTGTGAAAAGGATTCGTGACCTTGTATCATACCAAAAGTTCAATAGGCAAGAACCCTATGTGCTTTTCTGGTGCTCATGTCGACACTTGGTAATTCTGCATGGCTAAAAAGCCTTAATAGCACTGTAACACACAGTTTAGTTTATTTTATAGCCTTCATTGTACGTAGACAATTATACTCATCAGTAAAAAATTTCAGCCACTTTTTCAAAAGAAAACAATAAAATTCATACATCCATTTTAAAGCACCACCCTTCAATTAGCTTCATAATTTCCAGTTTCGCTGCATCACGTGTTTCTCACAAAATCAGTGTTTGCAGTAGTGTCATTCATTTAGTACCATTCCTATGCTAGGCTTTCAGTGCCACAGACTTGGCCTAAACAGCATCGCTGCTCCCCGCCATATGACAGAAACCCGTGATTCAGAAAACCGGGAAATTATGAACCTAAGTCAAGGGTTGCCTTTTTAAAATGATTTAAAGTGGATTTGTGAATTTTACTATTTTCTTTCGAAAAAGTGGCTGAAATTTATTACTGATGAGCCACGAATTATCAAGTTTTAAAGTATTTAGTTTCTTCCGTGAATTGTCTGTGTACAATCAAGGATATAAAATAACGTACACAGGGTGTATCAGCGCTATCAAGACTTTATATCCACGCAGATCTATTGAATTGCTTGTTTACTTATTAAAAAAGATATTTGATAATTACATCCAAGAAACGATAGTGTGACAGCCTGAACAAGTGTTGATGTACATACCATACCCGTTTATTTACATTGCATATCAGCCTGCTTTTGGATACGTTGTTCCGTTTTTCTTTGTACTATTTATTCCGCAGTTATGGCAAAAATACTTACCCTAGAATGTTTTCCGATACTCATGAAGAAAGCGAGTGTAAAGCAAAACTACGGGCATAATCGTTAAAAAAAATTACCTAAAAACCACAATTGGATGAACATTAAAGTCCGCTTAAGTTTTCAGTGATCACGCTACACGCAGGGTCTATGGTAGTCCTTTCACCTTCTTTAGAAGTAAAAAACACGCAGCACAAGAATGTTTGTTGATGACATCATTTTGAAATTCGCGCGGCGGGAATTTCGTAATGATGTGATCAACGAAATTTCTTGTGCTTCGTCTTTTTTTTTTTACTTTTGAAGAAGATGATAGGACTACCACAGACCCTATGTGTAATTACCGAAAATTAAAGTGAACTTAATGTTTAACGAGGATGGTTTTTTCAAGTTTTTTTTCGATTATAGCATCGAATCGCTACAGTAATAGTAGTAAACACCGGTTTCAGGTTTTTTTCCGTTATTAGCAAAACTACAGAGCTTTAGGAATTCCTCCTTTTCAGTTTACATGCAAACTACTCACTCATATTTTCCCGTTTTTATTGATTCCCATGCAGACGGAATACATGATTTTTTTTTGGACTAGGAACTACGGCGGACAAGATGTTGTTTTCAGCCTCACACAAACATAAAAAGCAGATAAGAAACGGTACTTTCCACTTAGCAACGTGGGTGGTGAACAGCTATAAAACCACTCGCAACAAAGAAACAACAAAAAATGCCAGTCGCAAGATTTCAACATCCAAAGACCAATTTGTGGACACGCTTGTAAAATACCGGTACATTTTTTTTTTTACCGCAGAGACACATGAACAACATGACATTTAGGGCTAAGAACAGATGGCGATGTGTGTGTGCATCGCGATCGTTACTGTTTTGGATATAATTTGTTAAAATTTTAGTTCAACGACAGAAATATTAACATATATCTATACGCAACTTGTGACTAACTCTATATCATATCCTTCCGTGTGCTCTGGGCTATTTACAGGCCTAACCTCATAACACATTTTTTTTTACCAATCTTCAACCTGAAAGACACGCACTTGTATACTGAGAAACACGGGGCTTCAGAACAAACTCATAACAAGATGTCTGTAGTATATGCTAGTTTTGGAGTTGTGTGAGAGCCGAATACCTGATCGGTCAAGACAAGCCATAATAAATTATCACTTACTCTTAATAGCGAGCAAATAATGTTTCCACCAATCAGTTAAGGGGAGTCTCACCTCACGGTCCAGATTTCCGGCCAAGGCATCTGGTAGGTATAGCACCATATTTAAACCCAATATACATCAGAAAGAGCAATAAGTTTAACGCTCACCAGCGCTGTATAACACAACTGAGGGAAATGGACCGAAGTCGGTCTTCATTCCCTTGGTCTTTAACATCATCATCAACAACAATCTTCATTCAACGAACCGCATGGCATCACGTTGACTTTTAACAACGGCACTTCTTTGGCTTTCAATGTAACCAACCCAAATAAAGGACACTCGAAAGGCGAAAGACTGAGATTATTTAAGGCTCACAAAAAGGCAAGAATTATGAAAAACTAGGAGAAAAACGAGTCCTAAATAAGCGGACTAAAATGTAATATCCGCGTTAATCCCATATCCTTTTATAGATCTATTGTTGTCGGTAGAAAAAGAAAGTATAAAACTGAATTTTGCAACGAGTAGCTTAGGTGGGAAAGTTCTAACCTATCCCCAGAGATTGTCCTCATGCAAGACAACTGCTTCTCTCAATTTTAAACTCTCTCCAGTCTCGTGTTGAACTTTGTTATTAGTCTAATTACTTATGATACAAATACACCATTAGACATTTAGCTAGGCTTACACCTTAGGCCTAATTGCAACAGCTCTTGATACGTGGAGCTTTCATCAATGGAAAATGACATACAAAAAGATAATAAATAGCACAAAAACAGCTTCCACAAAAGCAATGTTATAGTATTATGGAAGAACCCTGCTGGGAAAGGAGAGAGTTACAAATTGGTTCGAGCAAAGGGGCTGAATTCGTACAAAACCCAATACACAAAACAGGAGAACATCAAAGAATCACTTTAGTCTGTGGATAACAGTTTCAAAATAGAAACTTTTGTGTTTAAGGACAGGGAAGGCTGAAGGTTACGTCATAGGGAGACAAAGCGAAATGTCAAAACACAATAAGTGTGGGGGGCACAAATAAACATGTGCCAACACCAAAGTGGCAGGCTGCACCACAAACGCATCCAGTTTTGATGAATTTTCTTGCATTCAAACAAAGTATTTCAAGATGCATTTTAAAAGTTAACGAAATATCACACATTAAACGAATAATTGTTATTTAACATAATGGTGCCTAGAGATGGCAACTGGATTTATGTACATTAATATTAAACCATCTTTGGTGTAGTTAAGTATTAATTATCATTATAATAATATTATTCGAGGCATTATCAAAACTGAATGGTAGTCAAATTGTTTCAAAATTACCTTTCCAACACAGTGAGAAATAGCGTTAATAGGAACTTGAACATATAATTATAAATACTTTAACATATGTAAAATGAACATAAAGGAAAACTGGTTTAGGATTTTAAGAATATAAAAAAAACAGACGTTTCTGATGAAATAACAAAACCTCGAATAAATAAGCATGACACACAAACAATAAGAAAAATCATTATCTATAGAACATGTTTAAGGTTTGTGACCACCTACAAAATTGGAATAATTGTTTTTTGGAAAGTGCGTAATAGGTCTATGTAACAAAGCTCACAGCTTATAAGTACGAATAACCATCAACAACTTGTAACTAAAAGGTATTTGTTTGAACAAAAAAAAAATCTGTTTAATACTTTTGTACAAAATTATTACGAATTTAAAAGCTTTTCATTTGAATGTTAAGAATCTTTTTTTTTTACAGTAATTGTATATCTCTACCTTTAAAGCTGAAGCAGTGATATATTAGTTATTCAGTGAAAAGCATAGCCTAGCGGCTAATTATACTTACTGTTGGTAGTGTTACCATCTGGAATAACAACAATCAAAGTAATTGTTGCTCTTTTACAGTGGAGTCTGGCAACTAGCTCTGATCAAGGATCAAAACAGATCTTTGATATTTTACATTTCATGCCAGAACCAACACTGATAGAATACGGCCTACAGATACTACGAATCGAGCGGGAATAAAGAAAACGTTCTCATTAAAAATTTGCAGGTGAATGCTTACGCTGTCTTTGAACCACGTGCTACACAGAAAAACGCATAAAAAATTATACAATAAACAAAAAAAAACTCCCGCTCCAGAACGCCTCAGACATCTCAGAAAAGACAATATGCTTGACAGAGCAGAATTCTGTCTAATATTGTTATTATTATTAATAGTATATCTCGTTCACATGTCAACCAAGAAAGTGCTTGTCACCCAAAGGGCAAAATACTTGGTTGCTAGTATTTATTATTAAGCCACGTTAATAATGTTAGTCAGAAGTTAGCCACAACACTAAAATCTATGCTGAATCTCAGAAATAGATTCATGGTGTCACAAGAACATTCATATATGCTACCAAGCACTTCCCTCATTGCATGTAAAAGCTACAAAAAGTATCTTCAGCACTCTTTCAGTCAACCACTCACACAGCGTTCATCCCAAGAACCCAACTGGATTCTGCACGTGAACAGTCTTCACATCTTTCACAAAAAAAAAACAATGGAATATTGAGCGCACAGAAGTATAAGTCACAAAACGTTCATGATTTCATATTTAAAGAACTAATGTTGAATCTAAGTAACACTGTATATTCAAAGTTCCAAACGTGAAGATAATAATAATAATAATAATTTATGGCTTCAATAATTTAATCCTTCATGAAGTCGTAATCCAATTGCACTCACTATTGACGAAAATAATAATTATCAAAGCTTTGTGAGATGTAAACTCACAAAATATCCTAGCTACACGCAGACTGGAACACAAGGGTTTGCACGCAGCAAATAGATTTAAGTACTTTGAATATCAATCCTGGAGATTATTTTTCAGTCATCAGTTGTTGGAACATTATTTTCACATGAATGTCTAAAGTGGAATGTCACTCACAAAAAGGAATTTTGTCTGATGTTAACTGAACAGTAAGGAACAATGGAAGCAAAAACGTCTTCAATGTGCTGCTGCCGCCATTGCCTCCAGAAATAAGGAAGGGTGTTAAAAAGACTGATCAAGTGGTTAAAGGAGTGTGAGAGACTAGAAGGATTTGGTCAGTGCTCTGGTGGAGAGGACGGGTCTCCATCCAGCCATGCTCATTTCTTGGAATTTGGGGAGGGAGAAGTAGGTTGGAAGAGGAAGAAAGAGGATTTAGAACTCTAGGCGATAGGCGGCGCAGCTGGTCTCATGGTCCTGGAGATTGATGGTGCAGCGGCTAGCGGACGGGGCCAAATCAATGTTATGTTTGGTTAGCATGTCCTCATTGAGGGTAACCCAGTAACCTAGGGTATCTGTATCATAAGTTGGGATTAAGGTCACCTGCAAATCTTTGTCCTCCCAAGTCTGCTTTGCTTCAAGCAGAGAGTTGAATACTTCCTTACTTGGATTGATTCCACTGAACACGTAATAACGGGCACGCACACGTTTGAAAAACTCAACATTGCTGTAGCGGGCATTGCCGTGGTGAGGGACATAGGCCAAGTCAACATAAAAATGAGTAGAAGGCAAATAACGACTTCCATAAGGTGAACGCCCAGTCGCTGATCCTTTCTTGGTGTCAGGTAATGGCCTAGGAGATTCAGAACGTCGTTGTGATCCATTCTTCGCAGAAGGAGTTTTCTTTGGGCTTGCAGTCAAAGAAGACGGCTTGCGGTCTGAGGCTTTATCTTTCTTATTGTCTCCGGCCACACTACTGTTTCGGGATGTTGTATTTGGGCGACTCGTGGGCCTCTTCCTGTCAATGGTAGCTTTACCGTTAGGAGTAGCAGGTGAGGCTGGCTGAGGCGGGAGCGGCGGGGACTTCGTTTCCGCATCTTCTGTTGGAGGGGGTGGTGGGGAGGGCAAACCCATTGGCTCTCCCCAGTCGTCAATTGGGGTCTTATTCTTTTCGTCCTTTACAATGCCACTCTCACTGCTTGGGGTACTCAACTGGGTGCTACTTGCTGAAGAAGGTGTCGCTGCATGCCTTTTTAGATCTGGCAGGTAGCGTTCCTCGAATGTTGGGCGTGGAAATTCAAACGATGTATGACGCACTTCGGGTGAATCCATTTCAAAGCCATGGGGTGATGAGCCACCGCTACTTTCAGAGCCATGCTCCCCACCTCGCTGCTGCTGGGGCTGCTCAATAAACTCATGATGATGGTCGTGAGTCCATTCTTTATTGTCGAAGCCCTCGTCCACCTGGCTGGCCAGCCCCTCCAGATCCTTTTCTCCAATCAGGTGATGGTCTTCTTCCAAGTGACGGGGGCTAGAGCCAAGGTCTTGTTCTTCTGGAATTACCCATGTCTGCAGATGGTGTCCACGACCTTCTTCTTCCTCCCAATGAGTGGCTTGTCCTCCACCATGGGCCACCAACGGCTTAGCACCATTACGTCCACCATTCTCGACATCATAAATGTGCTGAGCACTGCCAGTGTGGTAGCGGTCATCGTCAACATCATCTGCATCATCGTCATCTTCATCATCTGTTAATTCACGTTTCGAGGAAGGGCCAGGAGGTATCCTCAAGTCTCCTCCAATACATTCCCTACCTGAATGGCCAGACTTGACGGAAGAGGCTCCATCTTGATCATCATCATCCTCATCTTCTGAGTCATTATGCCGTGCCCATTCTCCATTGCCTTTGCCTGATTCACCACAAAGTTGCTGATAACCAGCAGCTCTTTTAGCTGAAGTCATTTGTAAAGACTCATCTAGTGGTTGTTTCTCACTCACGTGCATTAGCCCAGAATGTCCATTTTTGTCTGTTTTACTTTCAAGTATTAATTCTTCTGAATGCACATTATTTTGTTGATTTTTACTGTTTGCATTCCGTGCATCTGGGTCTGAATTATCATCTGGTAGCTGACTGGCGTTGAATGGAGTATCATTCGTAGAGCCCGAATAAAATGATGCAGTCATAATTGAGGGCTCTGGAGACAGATTATCTTTAGTTCCTAAGTCCGGAGATTTACTAGCATTATCTGTTCTATAAGTATTACCATTGACTTCTATTTTTTCGGCCATTGAGTCACTAGATTTTGTTGTAAGTTTATTATCAACTGATTTTGTAGCATGATCTGTATCTATTATAGCGTCAGATAAACTGGGAAGTATAACTTCACTAACTGGGGCTGCTTTAATTTCTCTGGTCCTCGATAAGATGCCACTAGTGGCTACGTCACTATCATACAGGATCTCCTCGAGGCCTTTCTCCCCAGCATGAAAGATACTGTCAATATCCTGCGACAGTCTTTGCCCTTCTTTCTGGAAGTCCGACGAAGAAGGATCAGACACATGGACTTCATAGTATCCCTCGTATTCCTCTTCAAGCTGAGGAGAGCCTGACATTTTCGGAGTGGATGTTACGATGTCTTCATCCATCACTAATCCAGATATCTTTGACAATGATTCAACATCTGTTGGCAGTGTTATTTTATCCACTTGCCCTTGCATATTGGCTTCAGGGTGGTCTTGTTTATTACTTGACGTTGGAGGACTAGAGGCTAAAATAGTTTCACTGATATGCTCATGTTCAAATATAGATTCATTATCTAAAGTGGCTTTCTCAATAGGTTCTGTATCTTTAGTTTTCCGTGGCAACTCAATCAAGGTCCTGTCTGGTGATGTACACTCTGTTCCTACTTGATCCATTCTCTGTGTTGTTCCATCTACAGTTTGGTGAATATTTTCTTTCTTTGGTGTCTCTTCTAAATATGATTTTGACATTGCATCTTGGGATTTTTCCTTTGGAGTGTAATCATCAGAAAATGATCGTCGTGCCATAGTGAGGTCATCATGGTCTATGTCATGTGGCCTGCTTTCTAATTCTGACAAGCTTGTCACACGATGAATATCTTCATGAGGTTTCTCACGAGTGATACTTGTTACATCAGGGACTCGGTCATGCAACTCTTCGCTAAACTCCATCTCATCACCTGACCTCGGAGGTGAACCAACAGGTGATTTTTCGTATACTGCATTGCCAGCTGCAGATTCTACTTCTGAGAAAACGCTTTCTTCTCCATAGAAGGAATGAGTCATGGGGTCGACAGGAGCATGCTTTGGCTGTGCCTTAAAGGGTTCTACTTCATCATCACCTTCGTCATCTTCCCCTTCTGACTTTCCTCCTATAGTAAAATGTGCAGATGATGGCTCATCCTTTTCTGCATGTACAGATGATGGCACGTCCTTTTCTGCAGACTTTTCTTCGGAATCTTGAAACATGACTGGAGGCTCAACGCAGTCTTCATTTGTTTTACAATGACTTTCTGGTTTAGTATCGTTGTTAGAATCGATTTCATCAGTTTTATTTTGTCCAGGTTCAGTACCATCTGCCTTCTCTGTAGAGCACAATTCTTCTACTCCATCTGCATCATCCTTAACTTCTGTACTGTCTTCAGGTTTGTAGTAGTCCTCATGCTCATCTTGACTTACTCCATTTACCTGCAGCTTAGGCCTTACTGACGAATCTGATTCTTTCAACTTTGTATCATCTTTTTCTGTTGATGTATCTTTCTCCTCAACATCCTCTAGTTCATCTTCGTCAATATCATCTTTGCTGTCAATAGTGGTATTGTTATCACATGAAACTTCACTTCCTTTAACAGGTTCATCTACACTAATTTCATCGCAAACATCATCACTGCTTTTGTCTGCTCCTTGACATAAATCAACACCCTTTACTGCCTCTACCAGTTCTTTTTGTGCTTCGGTTTTGGGCTCTGGGATGACAGCTTCCTCGATAGCAGTGGTGCCAGATTCTTTGACTGTCTCCTTGCCATCAGGAATAACTTTGTCCAAGTTGCTGATTAATGTGTCCGTACTGTGTGCTGGAGTATTGTTTTTGTCATCAGCTGCTTCTTTGCTCTGTTGTGCCAAGGCTTCAATTTCATAAATTTTGTCTATATGGTCTTTAGGGGATTTAGGTGATAATGGAGTGGAGGGTGAGGTGCCATCAGACAGCGTCACTACTTCCGCATGATCAGCACTTAAAGTAGAATAGATAGCTGGCTCTCGTGCGGATTCTTGGGCGGTGTCTTTGCCATCTTCCTCCTCCTCCTCATCTTCCCCTTCTTCCGGAATTACTTCACTTTGCGCCATGACGTTATGCATGATGTACTGCTCCTGTTCTTCGTCCATTTCATGGGCAAGTACATCATTGTCGTAGTCAACTGGACGCTCATCATTCTCTTCTACTTCCTCCTCTTCCTCTTCCTCTTCAGAACTCGCATGTATAGTTGTAGGAGCACCTTCTTCATCAATAGGCAGATCAGCAACCTCATCCGGGGTCTTGGGGTATTCGTGGTGAATCATAAATTTCGCTGGCTGCTCTTGCGTGGGTGCAATTGTTTCTTTTATGGCTTCCACTTCAGGCACAGTTACTGCCTCGGCTAATTTTTCAGCCTTTTCAAGAACATGCTTTTCTAATCCCTCTGCTACTTGTTCTTCCTTGTCAACCGAATCTTCTTTTGTTGGTTCTGTTTCAGCTGTGCTGCTAGGTTTTCCTTTTGTCTCTTCTTGTGTCTCAGGAGCAACTTCCTCCGACATAGGTAAAGTTTCAGCTGCTGAGTAGCTACCTTCTCGTTCTACAGTTTTCTCTACCTTTGCCTCTTTATCAGGTGTGTCATCTTTAAATGTAACTTTATCTGCAACTTTAGCAGTGTCTTTTTCTACTACTTCAGGAATTTGGTCTTCATCATCATGTTTCGGAATGTCTTCCTTCTCATCATCATATTTTTCGTCTTCATCTGTTTGTGGCACAGAAGAAAGCACATCTGAAGTCTTATTATCTTCCTCTTCTGGCTCTGTTTTTGCAACTTTGTTCTCGGCCTGTTCACTAGACTTTGTATCTTCAGGCGATATTTGTTGTAGGGAACTAACTGACTCACTTACAGCCGCTTTCTCTTGTTCAGATTTTAAATCAACAATTTCCTTCGCTGAAGCAACTACCGAAGAAACAATTTCTTCTACCACTGGATTCAGTTCTGCCTTTGATGTTTCGTCTAAATTAAAAATAGATTCCTGATGTGTTTCAGCATCTGATTTTTTAATATCTATCAATTCTGCTTCTTCTTGAGTTTCATGTGTATCTACAATTTTGGTATTTAATGCTGGCTTATCATCTTCCTCTTTGTCGTCTTCTTCTTCTTCTTCAGTATCTATTTTTGCTTCCTCCGTGTCTTTAATGGCATCCCCTGCTTTTTCTGCAATTACTTCAGTTTGTTCATCTTTCTTTTCTTCTTCCTCAGCCTCTTCCTCAACATTTTCTTTATTATCATCATCCTTAACATCGTCTTTATTTTCCTGTATGATTTCTTTTTTAATTTCTTCCATTCTTTGTTGAATTTCTTCCTTAACCTCCTTAATTTCTTCCTTAATTTCTTCCACAATTTCTTCTGCCATTACTATCTCTTTTTCTGCAGGTTTTTCTTTTGTATCCTGCTTTTCCTCTGCCAATAACTTCATGCTTTGTGACACAATTTCAGCCATTGCGGTGGTGCTGTTGTCTACATCCGATTTTTCTTCCAATTTATTGGGCTCATCAGGAACTATTTCAACGGTTTTCTTTTCAGATAATTTTGTTTCACCCACAGTTTTGACAGGTGGAACTGGTGTAGGATCAGATGGCGGCATTCCACCCATCATCATCAATTCACGCGTTTTCCTTAGTGCCTCTCGGATGTCAGCTCCAAAGTCTTCGACAGCACTACTAATTTTAGGTGGTGGTTTCTCTTCTTCTTTCACAGGTTCAGGCACTACTTCTTTGGATTTTGTTACCACTGACTCATCATCTTTTGGAGGTTCCGATTTTAGTTCAGAAATTATTTCTTCCTTCAGTTCTACTGTTGGATGAGCCTGTATATCTATTTCTTCTTCTTTTTCCTCGGGTATTGTGTGTGGTTGAACAGCATCTGACTCCTTTAAATCTTCCACATCTTGATGCTTAATAAATTCCTCGTCCAAATCTTTTTCGACTTCCTCTTCAGTTGGGAAAGGTATCTTATTATCTTCTAATGAATCCTCAGGTTCATGTGACTCTTGGGATAATTTATCGCCCACATCTTTGACTTCAACAGTTGGTTCATCATCTCCTGGTGATAATCTGTTTTCTTCCTCCTCCTCTTCTTCCTCTTCCACTGCTACGTCTTGGAGGCCATCTTTTTCAGCCCTTGTTTCTTCTTCTAGACTTTGTTTTTCATCTACAGATGTCTTTTCTTCTTCGGCACTATCATGTGCAATTTGCAAATCAGTTTCAACTGTTTCATCTGCATGACCATTAAGTAATATAATTTCCTCTTTTTTGTCATCTTGTTCAATAGATGCTACCGATAATGCAGGCGACGCTGGCCCTTTTTCATCCTTGTCAACTGATTTTACAGATGATGCTGGACTGACACTTTTCTTACCAGTTCGGATGCTTTGCTTTCCTTTAATTGGTGATGGCGGCGGTTTCTTTTTAAGGGCTTCCTTTTTAGCTGCAGCTACAGTTGCAGCTTTTGTCGCTATGTTCTTGGCTTCCACTGTTTTCTTATTGGTAGCATCTTTCAAACCTTTGGCTTTGATTGGTGGTTTAGCCGCCTCTACCTTTGCTGGAGGAGTTTTACTAGGTGCACTTGTTTTAGCTACGTCAGGCTTTCGCTGGATTGTACTTACTGGAGGCCGCTTCGTCTCCGTTTTCTTCTCTTCTTTCTTTTTAATCTCTTTTTTTTCTTCAGTTTTGGGTTTTACTTCAGTTTTCTTTTCTTCCTTTTTATCCTCCTTCTTTTCTTCACTTTTCTTTATGACCCTAGGCTCTACTTTCCTCTCTTCCTTGGAAGTGCGTGTCGGAGAGGCTTTGGTTTCTATCCTCTCTTCAGCCCGTGTTACGCTAAGTGGCCGCGGGGGCCCTGCATGTTTGCGGAGCTCCTGATGCCGCTTGAACCGAGAAGCTTGCATGGACTTCTCCGTGCAGACGGGCTGCTTGAGGACGTCCAAATGCTTCAGCTTCTCTAGTCCTTCAAAAATTTTGGCCTGGGGGCTACTCCCAGGGAAGAGAATCCTCGTAATGGAATCTGTTGGGTCAGTAGGTTGCCAGACGAGCAGCGCGCAGATGGACATGAGGTTGGGCAGGGGAATCGTCAACTCCCGGTCGCTGAACTTGAGCCCTGTCTTGTAGTGACTCTGAGCGTTCCACTGATGGAGAAACTCCTTCACTTCACGACTGTCGCGGGAAGGGTTGACAACGTACATATCCAGTTTCCCGTGACCGACTTTATGATACAAATTTATGGGCTCGACGTTCGGGTCCCGGAAGCAGGCCTGTGGCTTCACGTTTAGCTGCTTCAGATTGTCTACAATGTTCTGGTTCTCAGCATCCATGTCAATTACCAGGTTGTCCTGGTCCTTCTGGCCATCTGGCGAATGCTTCTTATCTGACAAGTTGCAAAATACATGCCCAATCTGCGGGTACACATCGCTCATGGTTTTGCGGCGTAATAGCGAGCTTACTCCGCTCACATTACAATTATTAATTCTGGTAATTAGGAGAGCATCTACTCGATCCAAGTGACGAACAAAGTCCCAAAAGCACGCACGCCGACTGAAGCCGCCATCCACGAGCATGTTAAAGCCGTTGACGCCAAAAAGCGCCGAGTCGCCTTGTCCGCCGGGGAAAACGTACAGCGTCGGTCGACTGAAGCGAATATTCCCAACCACGTCGGACGGTTCGAGAATCTCCCCAAGTGGTTGCGGCTTAAGGAACTCTGCAAGAAACTTGACAAAGTTTGATACCCCTGGTTCTGGAGAACCCTTGTCATCAGGGTTGATGGCGATGTGAGCTCGCTTTGCAAAGGCCTCCTTACTAATGCTGTCGGATGTCCACTCGCCTTGGGCGGAGCAGTGCACATGGACCGTTACCCTATTCTCGTAGGCGCGTAACAGACGTTGAACGTCTGCTTCTTGAAACATATCAACTAGATCCAAGTAAGAGAAAGTGCCATCTTGTAGGACCCATGAGCCGCTGCCGCTGAAGGCGTAGCCTGCATGGATTATGTGCTTGTGGCGTGTGTAACTCGACAGCAGGTTCTTCATGCACTGCTGCAATGTGTTCACCTGCGCGTTGATTAGTACTTCCGTCACCATGTTTTCCGTGACATACTGAATGAGCCGTTCGCCTGAAAAAACAAAAATATACTGTCGTTAGACTTACTAAATTTCATTTTATTGAGAATATAATTATAAAAAAAAAAATGTCACCTGGTATTAATAACACTGGTTTCCTATCAATCGTAATTTATGAAAGTGAAGAATGTTATAAAGCCTCATAATGATGAATATGATGAAGTGATTGTTTTCGGTTGCATACATTATTTCTTTATTCAACTATAACTTTGTTTTTTTCTTAAAGGATATCATATAAAGCTTCTCTTAACTCCATATTTTGTTGCTATGCTTTTTCCTGGTGTTGTGTTGCAAATATTAAAAATATTATAACTACGGTACGAGTACAAAAATCAGTTTGTACGTCTTCCACTTCATTGCTTTTCGACGTGGTCAACCTCTGAATTCGCACACTAAGGAAATTATTTGGAATGTTATGTAATTAAGTACACTGAGGTTCACAATTTATTACCAGTGCTGTTGCAACAAATTTAAGAGGTGAATGTCAGTGAAAAATGCTGAGGTTTTTGAGATTACGGGCAACCACTGCAGTGAATACAGGGCATACGCCACTAGCTGAGAACACAGGCTGATTGCACGTTCAAGCTTTGTCACTTCAATATTAGTGTGTATTCGTGACAACCTATGCCAGGCAACTGTCAATAATCTCAAAATAGAGCTACATTGCGTCGTTTCGATGACCAATCTGTTCCTAAAATACTATGTTTTACTTTCTTAATATTGTATTAGTAACATGCGACTAACATGCACCGTTGCATACGAGTTATGTTCCCTGCATAACACTTTGCTGCTTTGCTACCTCGTACGGTTTGCAAACTGCAAATTTCCCCCCTCCCCCCTTCCCCAGTTCATCCGCTCGAATGACCCTGTTCTGGTCCCCGTGACCCAAGACGCCCCAAAGAGATCGTCTCTCAGCTCAGAACGACCAAGCAAACTTCTTTTTTGGCCGTTTTACGGCCGCCATTTCTTTCTGCCCGATTCTTTTACGATCTTTGACGGAAGTGAACTATTCCACTGTTCGAGAAAGAAGGGGTGGAGGGAAGAAGGAAAGACAAGGTTAGGAGTTTCCCTGTGATGCTACTGCTTTTTTCTAATACTGCGGATAACATATATAGGGTTACACACATTTATGCTAAGTATGTTGCTGTACTCAATGCTAAAAATCAAATGTGAAAACTGAAATAAATTCTCACATGCTCTTTGTTTTGAAAATAGGTTTTGATTTTAGATTCATTTTGGTGGTAGACGATGGGATTTTAAACTCTTTCGAATTGATTTTTGAATTGAAGACAATAGAAAATCTTGGGAAAGCAGCTTAAAATGGTGTAGCAGAAAATAAAATTGGTCTGAATAAAACGAAAATGGTTTATTTGCAGTAGAAAGCACTAATTGGATAGCATCAAACCAGTAGCTTGCAACTTTTAGTAAAAGGTCACAGTAAGTTTTCGTGGAAATTTTTCTGGGGACATCTTTTTTTTTACTGTCTCTCTGATTCTCTTTTTATCCTTTTTTGCCCTTTTTTTTTGCCTTTTTAGCAGTTTTCAGGTCTTTTTCAGGCCTTTAGCCCATTTTTAGGCACAACCAGGGCACCAAAATAATATCGGTACAAAAAGAACATACATTTTTTTTAAAAGGGGTATTTTTCGAAAACGAAAGGTTAACGCCCCTCTCCCCCGTGAACGCCACTATCTTAAACATTTTTCGTTTACTATTTCTGGTCAGACCTCTTAGTTTTGTATTTGGGTTTAAAGATACATTCCTCCCGGTTGTATTTCCTGTCTGGCTCAGTTTTGCAACATTGCTTCAGACACGTGCAAATGTTTTTCCCCTCGTCAGAAACGGTTTTGCTACATTCATTCTAACCTATGCAATGCTGTTTCGCGCAGGATGCTCGAATGTAGTGAGAGGGCAATGTCCTTTTAAGAGAATTGTCAGCACAGCAGCCAGTGGTGTAACTATTGTTCTTTTGGAGTTGACAAAGTCAACGGACCCATGGCCTAAAGAGCCCCCACCCACCACCTACTTAAACAAATTATTACAATGCTAGAATATACTAAAACAAAACCGTCAATAAGGAAAAAATTCTTCCGGTGCTGTGTAGCCGAAATGACTTAGGTCTGGTGCTGGTCCCATAGTTTGATTTGTGTGATCCCCATGACTGGATGGTGAAGTTTGCGTGTTTGGATATTTTGTAGTGGGGTACCTAAGTCCGGGGTTGAAAGTAAAATTTGGTAGAGGTACACAAATAAGGGATTTACTGAAAAATTCTAAAATATGGCTTTTTCTAAGTTTCAAAGGTGCTAAAATTATTGAATATGAGTTGTTTTCATTGAGAGTTCCGAGTTCCAATTTTGTCATTTGGGCAATTATGCAAGAACCGTTAGTGATACACAAAACGATCGAGATAAACGTTGTTTGCAATAATGTAATCTACAATGTTATTCGCATACATTTTTTTACTATATCGCTTATGGTTTTCGAGAAAAGTGGATTTTCGGCCATTCTTTTTGGCTAATTTAATGCCAATAGCCGTCTCAATTTGCCAACTTACAACTTTAAACTGCTGTTACGTCGTTTCTAATTCAGGTGGATGGCTTCAATTAGATCCATTCGAAAGGTGGGATTGTCTTCTATGCAACAAGGGTAGTTAGTTGACAGGGCCTACG
The DNA here is from genome assembly GCA_023313725.1 of Lithobius niger. Taxonomy (NCBI): domain Eukaryota; kingdom Metazoa; phylum Arthropoda; class Chilopoda; order Lithobiomorpha; family Lithobiidae; genus Lithobius; species Lithobius niger. Next base: position 60,657 of record JAHWFP010256504.1, read on the forward strand.
ACTGTTATGAACTGAGCCACGCCCATTTTACTAGGGGGTAGAATCACGGTCATCGTAAGATTTTCGCTCATTTTCAACTTTCAACTGCTATTGTGATGTGTGTAATTTACGTAGATGACTTCAATTAGGTTCATTCGAAAGGTGGTAATATCATCTTTGCAACAAGGGTCGTTTAAAAGGTCTATGGCTGTTAGGAACCGAGCTACGCCCGTTTTACTAGGGGCTGGTAACATAGTCACCGTTGGACTTTTCGCTCATTTTCACCTTTCAACTGGTGCCGAGACGTTTCTAATTTAGGTAGATGACTCCAGTTAAGCTCATTAGAAAGTTAGGGTGCCTTATTTTCAACAAGAGTAGTTGCAATTGAACCGCACAAACGAGTTCTGGCCACATTAGCAAGTGCACCACGTCTGATCTCTCACACACAGACAAAAGTTACTCTTTTAAAGAGAAGGCATTTGGCCGATCTGGAGTTTGTACCAGCCCTAGACCCTTTCAACTACCCCTGTTGCAAAGAAGGCATCTCTACCTTTGAATGAACCTAATTGGAGTCATTTACCTAAATTAGAAACGTCTCAGCATCAGTTGAAAGTTAAAAATGAGGGAAAAATCCAACAGTGACTGTGATACCAGCCCCTAGAAAAAAGGGGGGGAGCTCGGTTCCTAACACTCGTAGACCCTTTGTTGCAAAGAAGACATTCCAACCTTTCGAATGAACCTTGTTGGGGTCATCTACCTGAATTAGAAACGTCTCGGCATCAGCTGACGATTGTAAATTGACGAACTGAGAGGTCCGTTGGCATTAAATTAACAAAAAAATGGCCGAAAATGGCCCAAAATCCAATTTTTTCGAAAACCAAAAGAGCTATAAAAAAATTTATGGAATGACATTGTAGGTTACATTATTTCAAACAACTTTTATCTCAACCGTTTTTAACGGTTGAGTTAACGGTTCTTGCATATAATAGGCCAAATGGCAAAAATTGGGTGCCACATTTTGCCCAATATATTTTCAATGTCACGCTGTTGATTACTATTTCAGACATTGTGATAATTATATTTGTGAAAAAAAACCTTTTATTTCCGAAAAATGCTAGGTATACTCCAAAAATGGATGATTTCCACCGGACTATTTGGCTCCAACTGGTTGCTAAGCAACAACCTGTAGTGCGGCCACGCCACCTCCATCCCTTTCATTCTGTGGAACTAAATAAAAAAAGGTACTCAGATAAGCAAAACCAATAAACACAAACGTACCCAATCCAATAAATCAGTAAGTAATTAAATGAACAAATAAATAAATAAATAAATAATCGAGAACGATAAATAACAATAACAAAAATAATACTAGCAAAACGAAATAAGTATATAGCATTATGTTTGTTTTTGTTTTTTATCGTTGTTATTTATATGGTTATTTTTTTGTTTATTTACTTGTTCATTTAATTATTTATTTATGTATTTATTGGATCGGGTAGTTTTGTCTTAATGTCTTTATTGGTCTTGCTTATCTGAGTACATTTTTTATTTAGTTTGGGTGTTTATTATAGTATATTTAAATAGGAAGGGATTGATGCAGCTTGCCTACACTACAGGTTGTTGTTTGGCAACCAGTTAGAGCCAAAGTTTGAATGAAGAGAACGTGTCAGTTAAGTATGTGTACGTGATGGCATGAAAGTTTCTGTTTTCTGCATGTTTCTACTTCGTTGGTGGCTGAGTTGAAATCAGTTTCATTGTTTACACAGTGGCAGAGACTACATACACAGGGTGGTCCACAAAAAACTGACGACCCAACATAGTTTCTAAGTCCAACTTTTCTAGTTAGCACCCCTCAGAACCAGGAGAGGGCCGAAATCTTCCCGTTTCATTAGATTTGATTTCTGTCCTCTTCTGGTTCGGAGGGGTGCTAACTAGAAAAGTTGGACTTAGAAAATTTGGGTTGTCAGTTTTTTGTGGACCATCCGGAAGCAAGAGGAATTTAAGGAAATACTAATTTCGACTTTACAAATTGCTTCATTTATATGAATTTTTCCGTGACCTTTACAACATTAGTTGTTTTCTTTTTAGGTGGAGGGGGACAGGGGGGAGGTGGTGGTTGAAAGGTAAGCTTGACGATTGTGGCACCTTTAGAGACAATGCACACTGACTCGAGGTGAGCATGAATGTATGAAAAAAATTGTATGAATAGTATGGAAACAGCAGACCATTTAATGTGCATTAATATCCAACGCCATTACAAAAGTAATGGCGTTGGATATTGATCCACATTAAATGGTCTGCTGTTTCCATAATATTCATACATTTTGTCCCCCATAGCAGCCATCTATGGGGTGCAGTGGCAACCCGGACCACTGCACTGTGACTGAGGTTGGCGCTAATGACCACGTTGTTGACGCGCCATTAAGCCTCAATCCCCCCCCCCCCCACCCCCATCTAAGCACCACTATTGACTCTGTTGGAGTATACAGGGTGGTCCACAAAAACTAACGGCCCAACATTTTCCAACGTTCAAAGTCCAACTTTTCTAGTTAGCACCCCTCAGGACCAGGAGAGGACAGAAATCTTCCGTTTCATTACATTTGATTTCTGTCCTCTCCTGTTTTTTAGGGGTGCTAAATAGAAAAGATGGACTTAAAAAATGTTGGGTCGTCAGTTTTTTGTGGCCCACCCTGTACATAAAAAAAATATTTTTTAACTGAGAATGAAAGAAAAGACCTGTTTCTACACTGAGACTTGAATCCAGGCCCATCATCATACTTTTCGGAAATGCTCATGGAAATTTTCATGGACTCAAGCTGTGGCTGGTCAAAGACGCTGTTCAAACATTCTCAGTGAATAGGGAAACAAACAAATAGGGACATAAATTGCATATATACCTCCATAATTGAAAAATAATTACTCTTATACCCATACCGCTTTTGGCTTCTTCTCCAACGGGTGCCTGGTCGACGATTAGCTGCAACTCGCTGTCCAGATTGCATCCAGTCGCCTCCCGGTCCCATGATAGAAAACCTGGAAAAAAAAGATGAAAACATTTACATTTTGGAAAGTATATTTACCAAAAAAAAAAACCGGTTAAAATACTACTTTAAAAGCCGACTTCATTGTTTACGCTTTGAAATGAGAAAAATTTCGAATATTCCAGTGATAGTTTTGTTGCAATGCAACGAAGTTGTTGTTCATCGGTATTATCAAAGAAACAGTGATGTGACGACGAATACTCACAACAATTTGTTGTTAAAATCTTCAACATCCTCAGACGCTTCTGGGCTACCTTTTTTTTTTAATTTAGTCGACGTGGAATTCGCCTGGTGTACACTTGGCTTGGAGACCATCACTTATACCACTCGGTGGGGTCCGTAATAAAACTCTAGATGCGCATTACGAACTTAAGCTTTTTATTAATTTAAGCTAGGTGGCTTTCTTCCATTTGGCTCCCTGATGTGAAAGATTTAATAAGGGCATAAACCTCTAACTTATTTTTTTTTTAATAGTAGAACGCAGCAAAGTCATTTTAAAACGGTCACTTTACTGTGCTACCGAACACAACTGGCTACTCTAGAACTGAAAGCTCGGCAAAATCCCCGAGTAAACTTTTAATAAATTATTGCTAGCTTAATGAGATTTTAATAATACGTTAAAGACTTTTCTGGTCAGGTGTAACTGGTGTTTACTGTTGGCCCTTTTAAGCAGGATGGATCCTAGATCATGTTAAAGGGCTCGGGGAGGACTGGGGGGGGGGGCGTTGCTGTAAAGTAAACATAGATCCCCATTCTTTTAATAATGAAATACAGTCGCACAGTTCACAGTGCCTTTTGACTCTCACTTCCTTACAATTTAATCAGGAGTTGGGGGGGGGGGGGACATCCGTGCTTGTTTTTAAGGAGTTAATAACATTGAATCCTTGTTCAGTCTTGAAGTAATTGCAAACGAAAACGTCAAGTGTGCCCCCAAAAAAGGGTTATAGGATTGAAGTTTCACTTTACTTACTAAAGATAAAAATTATACGATTTTAAATTTAAATAATCAAATATACAATTGAGAAAATTGAATCTGTGTAAGTGCTGTTGTAATTTACGAATTAAAAATATTCTTACAGCACAACAGCACTTACACGGATGCAGTTTTCTCAATTGTACATTGATTATTTAAATGAAAACTCATCAATGTTTATCCGTGTAGGTTTTAACAAGCGAAAATTCAGTCATATAAATAATCCTTTTTTACAGCACACTTGACGTTTTTGTTTGTAATCCGTGAACCTTTTTTATGACATGCAGTAATGTCGACTAAAAACTGGAAAAACAGGAATTAATGTTACTTTAAATTTACACCAAACGAATAATAATACACATTTACAGTTTGTTTCGATTCCACTACAAATTTACGTGTGGCTCGTTGCTTTTACGCTTGCGTAACTTTTGTTATAAATATACCTTCCATACTTACCTACTATACCTGGCCAAGTTTTGTAAAAAAAAATATTGAATAGGAACGGAGACATACGACTCGGCTATGGCCGAGTTTGAAAAATATGAAGTTAGCGAACGATGGTTTAAATCACTTTCCAAATTTGCACTTGTTACAGCCTTCCTCCAGAGTTTGTCGTACATCAACGTATATTGGAAACAATCCATCAGCTGAAATATTTACACTACAACGTCGAGATTAGTAGTGTGCAGAGACCACCGAGCGGACAGGGGCAACTTTTGTAAAAGGGCACGCTGAGTGTTTTTTCTTTTTTTTTTGGGGGGGGGGCCCTTTTTTCCGCTCGTCAGTCTTTACCCTTTCTTAAGCTTTTTTCTCTATTTTACCCTTTTATATACCCCTTTTTTGGCCTTCTTTTTGTCCTGTTTACCCTTTAGGCCCTTTCTCTGGCTGCAGCACCAGCGTTTATCGGTTTAGAAAACCAAAATAGGGCATATTTTTTTTTAAAGGGCACTTTTCCGTAAAGGACAGGGGCAATGCCCCCTCCTTCCTGTGCACGCTACTGGTAGAGATAACGTAGTACAGTAAGCCACCTTTATGCACTTACGTTTTATTCAAGAGATGTGACCCGGATTCGAAGCGCGAACCAGTTCGCCACCAGATCACTCACTACCTTACCATCTTTACCGACACGACCACTTGTCCACTGGCATAAAGATAACCAGAGGTCCCTGGTCCCTGGTTCGATTCCGGCCTCAGCCACCCCTGGTATTTTCGGGAGGAGAAGGGCCCTGTTGTGTCTCATGCTCATGTCGATTGTGGCATGTAAAAGATCCTAGAAACATCTGATTGGGTTTACCTAGCAAAATTTCCCTCTCTCCTTTTGGCGATATGGCTAACGCTGGGTGCGCGTCAAACAACAACAACAACGGCATAAAGATAACTCAATGAATCCGTTATTAAGGTCACAACCGTGACAGGATTCCATTCGACCGAATGTGCTCGGTCATAGGCAACGGAGAGGGAATACAAATCAGTATAAACTCATAAGGCTCAACGAAGGAGAACTAAATAGATATGTATTTACTCATCATACATCGCAGTGCTAAAATTATTGTGTGATGAAATACGTCCAAAAGTTGTAAAAAGACGGTCAACGTTGTAGTCAGACAGCCACAGATCTTCAGGAACCACATGTAATGTGGACGTTCTTCTCAGATTCAAAACATCATTTAACCATATAACCACGTATTCACTAAAGCCTCGTTTGGATTACGTCTGTTAAAATTTGGTAAAAAAAAATCTGCTGCGCTGGTGCTAAATATTTCAATCTATGCTAAGATTATTTCATTATTTGTGGTGGATAATTTTCTTTTCAAGCAAAATAAGCTGCAAAAATGAACGAGAACGAGAAAAGGGAAAACTAATCCCTCGAGATGGTGTGTCCAAACGCCCTCATGTTTGCACACCAGCTTTTCCACTCAGACTCATTTAATATGAATAATGAGGAAATTAAAGTCAGATTAGAGTTGCAATTAATAGTGCGCTTTACCAACACTCATCCCATCACCCCTACCCTTAACCCGCTCCTCCCTCACTCTACATTTATGGACACGTGCTTCAAAAATCAAAATAAAAAACTTGCTAACAGCTATTAACAACGCTTTTTTTTAAAGATTCACTCTGATGGCCTGGACGTAGGAAGTACTAGCCGGAGAAATTACCGACCGACCCTTGCACAGTAGGACTTGCTCCCCCCCCCCTACTGCCCCACATTTCACCCAATTTTATGATTATTATTATTTTTTTACCGTAAAACTACCAATTTTTTTGTTGGCTTGGCGTATTGAACATCTGTCGCCACCGTAAACGCGAAAAAGACCAGTTTTAAATTAAATTCAAATTGCAGCCGCTTTACCCTTCTCCTTATTTATCACAGTTTACCTCAGTGGCGTGCACGGGGAGGGAGGGGGGATGGGAGCGGTAGACGGGCAGGGGGCATTGCCCTTACCCGTTTTGCAAAATGTCCATTTTTGGAAAAAAAAGGGCATGTTCATGCAGACATGTGCTGATGCGGCGGTGCCTAAGAATGGGCCTAAGGGCCTAAAAAGCCCTAAAAAAAATGACTAAAAGGGCAAGAATGGCTAAAAATGGGGCAGAAAAAGGGTAAAATGAGTGGGCCGAAAACTAAAAGGTCCCCCAGAAAAGTGTCCAATAAAATTTACTGTGCTTTTTTACTCTCGGAAGTCTGTGCACGTTCCTGGTTTACCCTACTTCTATTTGGTCGCTCTGACTTCTAGCGAACGTTTGGTCAACTGCTGTTGAATTTACTGTTTTTTTTTTCTTTGCATGGCATGTAGCTCGCATATAAATACCGCTGCAACTCTATTTCGTGTGTAAAGATAACTTAGAAATAAGCTAAAACTGAGAAAGTAGACAAATAATAACTTCACATAATTCAAACTTATTTCCTAATTAGACACGGGTATGCTTCGAAGCAGCATAGGGCTTCGGCTTTGTGTTTAATTATCCACTTTGACAAAGTGAAATTGAAGTCCAAATTACTATCATGGAGAGTTAGGTTTGCGTCTATCTATGTATATATATTTCGCTTACGCCGAACCATAGGCGACCGACTATTTCGTTTGCGCTGAACCATAGGCAAACAAACACTGTGACAGAATCACAGCGAAGCTCGTGCTACCACCAAACAATACCATCGACAGAAACAAGGCAGCCAACGAAGCAGCTTCAAAGACAAATCTTTTTTCTAATGAGTGTAAATATGCAACTACAGGCTCCATTCATACTTATTTTACTCATAGCAAATTTGTTAAAAGCACTTCGACGCCAAAATTTTCAGCAACGAAGTCTTTCGGGCGTCTGGCTGAGCTTAAAGAGGTGGTGAGTGCATGGCTGGGGGCGACATCTACCGAGAACGTCAAACACCAAACTCAACAATGCAAGGCTAGCTGAGATAAAGCTTGCTGTGCGCCTCCGTGCGTTGCAACAAGGCAACAACAAACGGGGAGTATGAAAACTTAGCTTCCTACTAGACCGACATATGTTACACCGGGAACCACTAGTATATATATACACACGTTACAACACATACACATATAATTACATGAGCGATAAGGGCAACAGCCGAAGGTTCACGTTGGCGACGCGCCATTAAGCCTCAATACCCCCCCCCCCCCCCGAAGGTTCGCGGCCCACGGCCCCGTGCGTCTGGTTGGAAGGATTGCATTGCGGGAAAGCTTTTCAGGAAAGCATGCTTCTCGAAGGGCAGCTTTGAAACAGCCTTGAGCATTATTTATTTTTGCCTGCATGAATATGAACGTGGCTGGTAGCATATAATAGAAGTGATCATTAGAAAGTTGGGATGACTAACCATGGGGGGGGGGGGGGGAGGATTTGAGTCACATGATGCATAAACATGAACAAGGAAAAATATATATAATGGAAGTGACCATTAGAAAGAGCGGATCATAAGCAGTGGGGAGGGGTGGGGGGAGGAAATTGAGTGCGCTGATTGGGTGAGTGAAGCGAACGAAACTCAGCGTTTGCTAGCCAGCGTTTGCAACAACTTGAAGAAACTTAATTCGATCAAACATGGACATACACAATAACCAGTGTTGCAAACTGTGTATTCAACGCCACCACGTGCTTCAGCTAGTTTATTTAATATTTTCACCGGGACCATTTGGCTTTCCGTCTTGTAACCGCTGTTCCCAACTTATATTTTACAGTATCGCAGCGTTTTCCTTAACAAAACTGTCGAGGCATTCTCCACCAAGTCCAAACCCTAGGTACGCCATTGTTCTATATCAGGATACGTTATTAAGCTGGCCACGAATAAACGAACAGGGATTATTCCGGAAATTCCACCCAGAAAACTGACCACGCACATCACAATCCCGCAACTTGAAAAATAAATCCACCAATCCGTACTCATTGGTGTGGCATAGGTACATTAAGTACGGTTTCCTCGTGTTTTTAGGTAATTAATGCATAAAATGCATGTATCAAGCCAGCATTATTAACGTATATTAATGTATTATTTTAATCAAATCCCAAGCGCGTGACCAAGAGAATAATATTTATTACGGAAATCACGTTTGAGCAGTAAACATAAAAGAACCCTTACGAATTGCAAGGAACATTGAATTGGGAAACAAGGGCGGAGGTTGTCCTTCGCCGAGGTATTCAGCTTGGTTTAGTGACGTATTCACAGACATATAGTATATCCCAAACTTAAATTTCTTTCTTAACTTAGCGAAAGGATAATGGATAGGTCACACAACTTTTAAAGTCACGTAGGCTTAAAAATAAACAAAGTGATTCAAACTTTTTTAGAAAGTTGTTTTAAAAGACTATTCACCGGATGACACTAAAAATAACGACAAAATCTTATAAAAATTATTATGATGGGGGAGGGGAAGGGTCTCGTGGTTAAGCCCCACAGACGCTACGGCGCTCTTAGAATAATTTGACTGCTAAAAGTGTCATTCAGAGGTCCAAAAACGTATTTTTCCTCCAATTAGGTCAGTGTTTTTTTTTTAACATCCCCCTCCCTTGACGAAGCTCAAAAACTTATGATCCCCCTCGAGAGGGTCCAAAAAATCTACGACTTCCTTAAATAAATTTCATTGTCCCACCTCGAGAAGGTCCAAAATATCTAGGCCCCACACAATTTACTCTGCCCGCACTCCCCCGAGCTCAATAATTACCAGTTCCTAAAACAAAAATTCTTCGTAACGTTGTGTAAAATGCTTAATACAACGGTTTTCAGTTGTTCCTTCTACACTTAGAATTATGTGGAAGCTTAAGCATACTATTGGTATATGAAAGAGAAAATAGCATCATTTTCTCTTTACAATACAAAAATGCAATGGAATCAGACAATTAACCAGATTTATTGTCTTTAACGATTTTCAGCATTTTTCTTTTTGCATTTAGGAGCACTTTAAAGTAATTATGGTATTACTCTGAATGCTCTGAATCGGCCTTTAAACATCGGACACCATCCTTAGCATCCCAAGGCTACTGAAACACAATCTCCTAAAGCAGAATGGCGCAACAAGACGGTAACATAAAAGGATTTCCAAGAGGTAGTTTGGTAGCTGACACAACCGAATAATCTCTCCCGGCGACTGAATTAAGCAGAATAGAAGAGCGGCGAGTAAACACCTAGACGGGCGGCGCACGCGCTTCAAACACCATTTTGGCTCATTAGGTCGATGAAGCAAAACGAAGAGTTGGCTTTGTTTAAAGGTGCCTGCAGGCGTTGGGGCTATTTATATTCATTCTGGCCGGAGACTGTTTTCGAACTACTTCCTCCATCAAAACACCTTTAAGAATCCTTAGGCGCATGCAGAAAATCAAGATGCACAAAAGAGCTTCAAACACTGCAGTGATTACGTTTTACGTCTTAAAAAATAAAAAGCGAAGCGAAAGTAAAAGTAGACGAAAAAAAAAAAAATGGCGATCACTTGTTTAGAATCCCGTAACTGGTCCCTAATTATGTTTTTTTTTACATCCACATTATTTGAATATCCAAGTATAGTTATTTTCATGTTGTGGACATTATACGAGTTACGGAATACGTTGACCAGAAATTGAAACGTTTTGAACGCAATCTTCTAATTATTTGGTTAACCACTGGGAGTTAGGTGCACCTCTGGCAAGTTAGGAGTGGAATGGTAATTACACCTAACTTCAGTCTAATTATCGAAAACATGCACGTATTTGTTGGGCTAAAGGCAAAGACCATAATCAAGGCATCGTCGAACACACAAATTAAGGACCTAACAACAGAAATGCAACACAATGTTTAATTTAATGTCCAGCAGGATTTTTGACAAATACTTCGTCCTATTTTCGGCAAAGTGAAGATTACGCCTTCCTTATTTTCACGAAACTTCTGAATCATTTAATTGCAGTTCATCTTTTAAACTCCCACCTTCACTGGCACCAACAGTTCTTCGTTTGCCATGTAACAAGTCCAACGTCAACAATCCTGTCTACGTCAGCAACTCAAATGCCGAAATGATCATAGGAGGTCAAACAGGCTACCGCTCAAGTCATATTGCACAATCGAACGAAAGCCGCACGTTGTAAGAATGTCGAGCAGACTAATTTATGGGGGACCTTCATTTAAATTCATGTCAGGTTTTGGTCTGCGGTTTGAGTCAGCAAGCACGCGTTTTCGTGTAAGAAGAGACAGCTCCCTGTACACGAAACGAACAAGCCTCTTGTAACTCTAGAATCAGCTTTAGTGCTGTACGGAATGTGCCTCAGCTTTTCTCTAACTAACGAGCTTATTTTTTAAAATTTTAAATCTGCCTACTAAAACCCACAGCCATCAAGTTTTAAGACAATGTATAAAGACAAGTCTTTGGACGTGCTTCTGCATCAGAAGTGTGCTAATTACTCCGACATCATAACAGCTTTGTTATAGCGAGGTCCAAAGACATCGCCTCCAAAAGGGCGCCATTTTTCTTCCGATTACTCCCGACAGTCCAACCGTCCTTATCGCCATAGCAACCGCAGTCGTCGCTTGCGTAACCCCCTCCCCTGTCATCCATTTGCCTTAGAAACTCGATGGGATGAAGCCGACCGCCCACTGCCGCACACATCCACCCAGAGTTCTTATTTATTTTTTGTTTGAAGTGTTGACGCAATAACGCGAATTTAAAGAAAAACACGTAAAAAACATTTCCGATGGATCCGTCCATTCTAATAAAGGTTCGTTCCTCCGAAACTCAAATGCACCACCCAGAGACGAACGCTTGCACCGGAAGTGAGAAGGGGCAGATGCCCGCATGGAAAACGGGTCGGTTTAGACCATTAAACGTTGAAGCTACAACCGTTACCATGGTAACAAACGATATTGCCTCCTGCCAACGCATAATTCCTTCCTTTAAACACTAAATAATTCAAATTAAGGACAAGAATGACGATTTACGGGCCGGAAAAGCTTTAAATTACGGAGTACGGCAGTGTCTCTTGTCGGAATACAGATGGCCTCTTAATCTTTCTATGTATACGTAATGGCATTGTGTAGAATAATAGCAGCTTTACAATTTTACTTGGCGAGATTTTCAGATGGTCATTGATACGTGTCAGTTGATTATTTTTGGCTCTCAGATACAGTGAACAAAGTTTGTGGCACATTGTTCAATTTTACTTGGAGGTACTTTTGAAAAACTAGGCACAGACAACAAAAGTTAATGCGCAGCTTCTTCTTGTCTAACTTCCAGTATCAATGATATCAGACCGTGAAAGACGCGAAGTTGGTTCATTTTTAAGCATTCGTATGAATTTCTTGTTGTCTCTGGTTAAATGTTGAAAACCTTTCTTCTACCAGGACAATGCAGTGAAGACATTTGGGTAGGCTAATGGACTAACATAAAACTTGAGTATTTTCCTCTGAGCAAAGAAAAGGGAAGGTGTTGATTATAAAAATTATAACAAGAAAAATATTGGTTATGCTAAGGGCCTCCACGTCAGGTATTGGGACCTATAGGACTAACTAGAACAGTGACCCCCTCCCCCTGACTGAAATCTTGAAAAAATAACGCTATTTTATAATATTCGTCAGCCGCAATTGTATTTAACGAGTTGATTCATTCATTAATCTGTGGCTGTTTGCGTTTGAAGGCTTCCCTGCCAAAAGGCTGACAGGCTTCACCGCAGTGCTCCTGCTCCGTGCTCATTGCCGTTGGATTGGAGTTGTTCATTGTTGGGAGTGTAATAATCACAATACCCATAAATCGAGCACATTACACATATCACCGTAACTCATAATAGGGAAAAAATAATGTTTCAGGCCTTGTGGGCCCCTGAGCGACAGTGCCTGGGTACCAGGGGTCCAGCTGTGGGGGCCCTGGTTAGGCTACGAAAAATAAACAACTGATTCTCTTAACAGCCCTATCAACACCTGGAAGGCGCATCAATCCGTTTTATTCAGAGAAAAATGGATAACAGAAATATACGAAAGTCCGAAAAACATGCCTTGCTGGTTTGTATTTCGGAATATTCAACCCGACATATTGAAGTCAGATAGGTTACTGTAGTATCCTGCAAAGCCAAACTGAATTGTTTACCCCATGTTTTAATCCCATGAAAATGTTTTCACCCAGGTGAATCCCTTGAAATCCTCGTCACTTGGTTGCTATCCCAAACTAAAAGGTAGCACCAGTGTACCCCACTTAATGATTTCTGCCCAATGCTCTATAATAATAAATGCTCCGGCAAATTGTAGTCACATTAAAATCTCGTTTGGCTTTCCGTCACAAGAATATTGTATTCGCGTTAAAATGGCATTCGAAAGGGTCTAGGCCTTACCCATACCTACGTTTTAAGCTATAAAACTTGAAAATTGATTCATTGGTTCGGTTTCCAGATGAGAGCAAAGGGTCCCAACAACAACAAGAAATGGCCTTACTGTGGACGCCGCACGCTTCGATTGTTGTCATTAAAATTTTTAATGCAATAAAATAGTTACAACATTACCCCAAATACCGAATTTCGTTGGTATATATCAATTCTGGGCGAAACTAAGAGTTCAAAGTTTGACTTTTCATGTGGAAGTTCATGCTGACGCTTACATAACGACCGTTTGATAAAATAAGCGGCAGCTCACGAGACATGCAACAGTGGTGTGTCAAGCAGGTTTTCTACTTTTAAATACAAAATTTTAAATACATTGAAATACACGCAATATAATATAACATTGTTACACTCTATGCTTCAAGGCAGGTAAAATCAGAATCGTGCATTGGCATTTATTTTTTTGTTAAGTCACTAAAGAAAAGGAAGTATTTTTTTTTCAGGCTAAAGTCTTAAAGGGCTTAATGGAAAATAACAGTCAATGATAATCCATTAGGGTAAAAAGCCGTATTCTGCGTCGATCAAATGGGTTTACCTACGGTGATTTTTAGCTTAAGGGCACATCCTTTTTATGGACCTTCCTGTGTGACTCAGTTTTGTAACTTTAGTTCAAATGTTTGTTACGAACAATTTTATTTATGGTATTTTTTTTTGCGTTTCGGTGCAACATTCACTCAAAAGTATGAAAATGTTGCATAAGCTATTTACGCGTACGATGTACGAAAATATGGTAGAGGGTACGTCATTTTAAGTTATGCCCATTTCAAAAGGGGCTTGATCCTAAGGCTTGTAGCGCTGAAATTATTGCTTCAACCATGTCTTCCCTACACAAGCTTTACAGAGAAGGATCAATGTGTCCACTGATATTTTTCACTTGTGAAGAATAGCATAGGATGTTACCATTAAATGTCATAAAATCTCTTTATATATTTAACCTTCGGTGAGAAAAGACGAAATCTAGTTCTGCAAGTTTAATTTCAATTTTTTTTTCATCATTCGTTTTGAGTTTGATGCAAATGGTTTCCTAAGCTGCCCCTCGATCAGGGAGAGCGGCTTCTCCTGGCTACAGCTGCGCATTGCGGATTGACAGACAGCACGTCACTGAATGCGGCACTTCGAAAATAAACCAAAGGTCAAGGCAGGAGAAAATAAAAGTGATGACGTCGCATTTGTTGTTGGGAGGGAATCTGATAAGGGACGTCAACAGAAAATGGTACCTGAACACGAAATCAGGACTTGTGGGGGGGGGGGGGGGACGTAATGACGAGATTTCCAAATCAATAATTAGTCCTCGTGCAATGTAAACATTACGGTACTAAATTGCAGAAAATGGTAGATGGATTTGTTAAAGGCTAACGGTGAATAGATTGGTGTTACTCTGCTGTTGAAGTTTGATGTAGGCCTATACGCTACGAACTATATGTTTTAATTATTGCTCGTATGGCTCTTGCAGGATTTGAAAATGTGTTATGCTACAATCGAACACCGAGGATTAAATAAACGTCATGAATTATATGGTAATTTAGTTTTCCTTTGTTGACGGCTTTATAACTGCCAGGAAATCCATATTTAATAACGATGCTTCACACGTTTTCATATTCGACATTATTGTGAAGTTTATTTTTGTCCTTCCATGGAGCAAACGATTTCAGTGGGGCTTAGCCATTGTATGGTCGGCTATGAAGTGCTGCCATGAAATCGATAATTTGTATGTTTTAGCACCAAACTCCTTTTCCACGGTTAGCCTAATTCCAAATCTAAAACGCAAAAATTATAAATTTCTTAAAAGCACGAGAGGCATTATGTGTGAGAATTTTTTTTCTTTTCGCAAAACGATTCTCCGAAGTGATTTCGATTACGGTTTCGATTTCGATTTACAATTTTGATTTTCAATTTAGGAAGTAATTTTAAATTACTATGTTTTGTTTTACGATGTTTCCTTCTATTTGGCGTAGCGATACTAGCCCCATCGCATTTCGTCGTTTTACCTGTCTTTTCGTTTGCTTCGGCATCACTATTTCGTATTAAATAGGCCTAAATCTCGCTGTTATGCCGCTCATAAACAATTTATGAAGCTGTCTTCATTCCCCAATGTGGGCATAAAGAGACCGAAAGCAAACTGGTTCCTCTAAGTGGGATATACTGTATAGATCTGTGGTTGGTTTGTCGGTGACCATTACCGACGAGTAAAGCTTTGATTTATATAATAAAGTATAAGTATGAATAAGTATAAAGTACATTTGTTTGCCGCAGAATATAAAACAGGTCAAAATATGGGCTTCGTCACTGACACCCTGCCAAGAGCATTAAAAGTATATGATTTAAAATATGGTTAAATATTTCGTAAGGTCAAGGCTGCGGACACTCCTTTTGAACAAAGCTACAGCGTTTACATTGATGATGTTAGTCGGGAAACCATTTCAAGCTTTAACAATGCAATTAGAAAAAAAAAAATCTGCGTGAGTCAAGGTGTGCTGTTGTGACGATCAGGTTAAGCCGATGTTCCTTTGTG
The DNA here is from genome assembly GCA_023313725.1 of Lithobius niger. Taxonomy (NCBI): domain Eukaryota; kingdom Metazoa; phylum Arthropoda; class Chilopoda; order Lithobiomorpha; family Lithobiidae; genus Lithobius; species Lithobius niger. The sequence goes on from JAHWFP010256504.1 coordinate 75,994, forward strand.
ATACTTGTACTGAGAAGTTCAAAAAATTTTGAAGCGTCAATATCAACAAAGCCCTTAAGAATTGAGAAAGTTAATGTAAGGTCTGTGAGAAGGCGCCTCCACTCAAGTGATTCGAGTCCAGTACCCACGAAACGCTCCCTATAGGTAATTTTTCTGAGACCTTTCAGTGATTTTGTAAATCGTCCTGGCACATTCTCAATACAGTCGATATCTTTTACGAAATGGGGGGGGGGCACACTGGGCTTGCATACTCCAAAAGTAAAACATTGTCTGATCATTGCTGAATTATTTTTGCTTATTTGCTGAATTAACAATTTGCTGAGTGGATTTATATACTGATTTATATAATTAAGGGTATCGAGAATGGTGGTGGTTTTATGCAAAGAAAACCAAAGTTCTCTGGAGAATAAGGACTTCCGTCTGTATGAACGAATAGAGTTGGAAAATATTGTGTACTAAAAATTAATTTAAGGAATTTTTAATAAGACTGATTTCCATGACAACACAGCTCAGTAGGCAAACCGATTGTTGTCGACTCTTACCCAGTCTCTCGACTGGTTCGAGCCACCATCGAATATTTACTTTCAATATACTGGAACGATCTAGATCATCACGTAACTCGTAAAAGGCTAGAAGATATTTAATCAAGCTAAGGGTTCGTGACCCTTCGTTTTGATATTGCTTTTAAAATATTTTTTAGTTTGGTGAGGTTATGACGTTGACTTCTGCAACAGCCGAAATTTGGACTGCAGATGAATCAGACGTGTGGTAAATACCTGTGCTGGTTTATGTGTGTAGTAACTGTTGTTTGTAATTTTTTTAATGCGTTTTATTTTAGGGGATTGACAGTTATTAAACCTTAAATAAATATAGTTGCAAACATATTTACGTTGCCTTTTGGACTTAAACGTCAGACTGCCTGAGCAGGAAATCGAACTCACGACCTTTGAAACCAAAGGCCGAGATCCTACCGCTGAGCCATACTGACACGTTCAAACCACAGGTCTGCACAGTGTACCACACTTAGGGGAACCAATTTTCCTTCATTATCGTTTTGCTTGGGCAATGACGCCACCTTCGTGAATTGTTCATGAGCGGCATAAAAAAGGCATGGCTCAAGGGTAAGACCTCGGAGTTTGGTTTCGAAAGTCGTGGGTTCGATTCCCCGCTCAGGCAGACTAACATTAAGTCCAAAAGGCTATGTGAATAAGTTTGCATCTGTATTTATTTAACCCTTCTGAGCCGATTGGCTTTCCATCCCGTTTTTAAACCTTGAGAAAGAAGATAAGAATTCAAAAATTAATATACTTTTTTTTAACAATGAGACCAAGTTTATTATTATTAACAAGAGTTCAAGGATAGGAATAGACAAATATAAATGATTCAATTTACTCACCGCTTTAATTTCGTCCAAATATACTGAAATCAAAATTCCATCAAGGCCTAGACTCGATCCAGCATCTTAGATCTATACACCAGAACATTTGCCATCGGAGTTATCGTAACATGAAAATCCTGTTTTAAATTTTTTTAAGGGAAATAATTTTAACTAGCTGTACCCCCGGCGTAACATACGCCGGTCTAGCCGATTCCTGCGTACCTGAGTAAAATACTTTACTGGGTAGCACGAAATGAAAATACTTCGAGGCCCCAATCTGTCTCCTTCCCGCTTCCCCCGGCCCCCTCTCCCCATATTCTCACGGTGCATGGTCATATTCCCCCCATGCGTCTACTCCCTGGTAGCCCTTTCCCCTCTCCACTGCCCCCCCCCCCCCCCCGAATTCTCCCATTGTGTGGTGTGAATATCCCCCCCCCCCCATTGCCGCTCCCCCTCCCTTTGAACCTCTGTTGTTTGGTTTTCGTAGGGAAGTAAATGTCTTTTTGCAATGGAGGACGCTGCTGTTATGTTGCTGAATTGACTGTTTGTCCTTTCTGACACTAAGTGCGATATACCCAGCAACGATCGTGCAGACATTGATTGTTTCTCAACCATTTTTGAAAGCTCTTCCTGATTGTTACAGGGCACAAACATTGCAACGCACACACAAACGTTTGTTACTGATTGTTATGCACACACACCGGATGACAAGATGTATGACAAGATTTAGATTAGGGGTTTGAATAACATCTCTGTAATGTGTGGTGCAGTGGCAACCCGGACCACTGCACTGTGACCGAGGTTGGCGCTAATGACAAAGTTGTCGACGCGCCATTAAGCCTCAATCCCCCCCCCCACACACCGGATGATTTTGCTCAGTGCCACCCAAGCCTTCTTCAGCGTCGGTATTTCGCATTAAATAGGCCTAAATCTCGTTTTTATGCCGCTCGTAAACAATTCACAAAGGTGACGTCATTGCGCAAATATGGGCATAACGAGAATGACAGCAAACTTTATTTGCTGCGAGAGCGTCATACTTCCAAAGTACTCATACGCGCGGTGGCGTGAAAGGGTTGGTGTGTAAGGGGAGCAGGGGGGCATTGCCACTACTCTTTTCGTAAAATGCCCTTTAACCACATATTTCTTCCTCTCAAAAAAGTCTGGTAATGTTCAAAATTGAGCTGGTTCAGCCACCGGTTCAGCCATTAAATTGCTTCCGCTGACTAAGGGTCAAAAGGAATTAATTTAAATAAAAAGAATAATAAATAAATACATAAATAAATAAATAAATAAATAAATAAATAAATATAGCCCTTTTCTGGTGAGGGGTCTAAAAGGGCCTAAAAAAAGGATAAGAACAGGGTCGAAAAGGGTAAAAAGGGCAAAAAAAAGTTTAAAAAATAAATAAAAAGAAAATGATTACTGTACCCTTTCGCACCACTTGCCTATGTGTACATTATTGTTTATGTTCCTTAAATATTATACAAATAAAATCCATGCCAAAGGTGAGAAATCGAGATTTGATGGACAGTGCTGTGCTACCAATGATTAATGGAAGTACGGAAAAGTTTTAGATTCTTCCGTTGTTTCGCGAAAAAAAATAACTGAGCCCTGAAGTTGCTGAAGAGCTTGCGTGTGCGACTGACTAAATGAAATATAGGCTAGACATTTAACTCATGTTGGTTTTTGATGTCAAAAAGAACGAAGGAAAAGGCACTTCTTTTTAACGATCCGTGGCAGAAGTCGTAAAAATAAGGAGGGTTCGTGACACATGGCCGTTTATAAGGAAACATTAACGAAAAGACAGTTTTAATATTTAAAGGAATTCATATCTTAAGATGTTTGGTTCATAATGAGAATGTGTGTCAGCAGTGTCTGCATTGCAGCGGTTTTGGCCGTCATTGCGTGGGTTGAAAAGGGGAGGGGAACATTTTAACGGTATTGGTGGTGGGGGGGGGGGAGGAGGAGGCTTAACATACGGAACAGTCTGCACGCAACGCCGTGGAACGCACCCAAATTCCCGTGGCGCGCGAAGGCACGCACTTCCCGAACGCTACCTGCATGCTTGTTTTGTGTAGGGTGCTTGGGGCAACACGTGTGGATGCAAGAGAAATACAATTTGTTTGTTTTGATTGTGTTGAAAAAGAACAGTTTAATGCGACCGTGATTGAAAGTTATGGTAAGTTGAGAGAACCGGATTTTAAGAATTAAATTTTCACGAGGAATGCTACGTGACAGTCAAGTTTTATTAACCATTTAACAAATTTTTTTTGCATTCCTTGAACTGGTTCCACAACTGGGGCAATCTTTATCAACTTGTCTATCAGTTTTGCATGTGTGAGCTTACAACACGAAATTTATATCGATTTCGCATGTATGAGCTTACATCACGCAATTTCTATCAATTCTGCGGTGCGAGCCAACCATCTTCCATGCCCCCCCCCCCATTTGTAGTTTTTATTTCTCTTATTTGTGATTTGTTTTCATTTACAAGGATTTTTTTGCGCTTTTTTACTTGTTTTAAACATTGATTTTTTTTTTTAGCAATTTGTGTGCAAATAACCTTTGCTGTTGTCATGCCTCTAAACCCCACTACTCAAATCTGTTAATCGAATTCTTACACCACCGTTCGTCATTTATGAAACATTACGAACCTTTAATACACCCTCATTAGTAGAAAAAAAATACGACAGTCATGTCAAGTTTGATAATTTTATCTTCTTGACTTTTAAATCATTCGACTTCAGGTAATGCCACAGAAGAAATTCGTTAAATTTGTTCTCTCTTACACTCAGTTTTCTCTTCTGCTATAAACTTAAAACGATAGAAGGAGTTAAACCACTTGATCCATTTTACGATGAACTTAATGGTTTTCAAAGGTGTCTTTTGCGGGCCAGGTCTAATACCATTAACTTATTCTAAGTCTTCTGCCAGATAAGGTGGACGTGGAATAAATTCTTTAGGGACTGATCATTATCGATCTCGAGGCGGGCGGAGGATATTTGGCGGGACCATAGATTTTTTTGCACCGTCTCGGGGGGGGGGGGGGGTTTCATACATTTTTAAGTGTGACGGTCACAAAATAACACTGACCAGTCTAGAGGAAATCCTCGAAATTGACTTTCAGCAGCCATAGTAATTATTTATACGTTAGTCTTAAACCGTATGAAAAAGCAACATAGCGATCACGAGTCGTGGCTGGCTGCCTAGATTTTGTTATACGAGGTGGTAACTCGTCAAAGGACGGCATAAATGATCTGTAAATTCCCCGTCCTCCCCGCCCCTTCTCACCCCTTCTTGGTGGGCAACGGCAGTGGGCAACATCCTTCACTACGTGTAGGATGATGAATTCATATTGTCGCCCATTTTCCACTTCTCCCTTATGGTTTCCACTTCTTGCTTCGATCTTAGCTATTGAATCTTAGTTGTCCTTGCGTTCATCATCGTGTTTTCCAATGATGGTATGACATGGCGCTCATGTTCCTTTGTCAGTCGTGAGCTATTAAAGGTCGCCCGTACATCGTCCATTTTGACTGGCGGCAGCAGATGACGTAGGAACACCGAGCCAATCAGAGCTTGCTTACGGTATTCATACTGTAAATTCTCAACTTTACGAATAATATTTGGAATACGTTTCCGTGTATCTTAATGATTATGGTAACAAAATACCCACACAAAATCGTAAAATCTCACTTTCTCTTATTTACCATTATGGAAATAAAAAAAAATAATAATAAAAAACCTTGCAGCGAAGTAAATTGCAGCCATTTTGAAAGCCCAAATAATTTTAGATGACTAAGCAGTCAGAAGTAATTATTACAAGCCTTTGCGTGTCAGCGTGTGTAGAGAGAAACCAGAGTAACTTTTAGTATGTTATATAATAATTCCAGATTTACTAGTTCCCACGCAAATATAAGGCCACCCGCGCACTGAGCGACTTGGCCGCGCGGCCAGGTCGCTGCAGCCAATGAGAATGCTTACCGTTTATGTAAAACCACGCATTAATCATTTTCATTGGCTGCAGCAAGCTGGCCGCGTGGCCAAGTCGCTCAGTGCGCGGACGGCCTTATTGTCATCCAATAATGCTGCCCTCCATGCGGGGCAGTTGACTCTTCCATTTTGTTGTGACGTTTGGGCTGATCAACTTTTCTCAAGGGGGGTGGGGGTGAGCTATTTGCTCGGTTCTGCTCTTAATATAGTCGTCCTCTTTTTCTCTTCTCTGCTTACTTAAGCGTTCCCCTTCTTAACCAGAAATTGGACGAAAGTCCGATAATGCCGTTGACAGGACGTGGTGAACGGAAAAGTGCTTACAAATTTAGCGTCCAAGAATTTCAGTACGTTTCTGCCCTATACATTCGTTCCCCATGTAAAGAGTCATCATACAGTTGACAAATTGTACACGAAATCACGACACCGTAGTTCCAGAGGCAATCCGTCAAAGAGATTTTACCGTCGTCATGAACTCTTGACGAAAAATTCCGTAAAACTAATTTGATCACTTGCGTCATTTTTCATCAATGATTTTGACGTGGAAGTCACTCGTCTGCCTTAGCGCTGCCTCTTCCGCCTCACAGCATCAAACGAACAAAGTAACGAAGTAATGGGCCGCAATTACAGTAATTTTGATGTCTGCAATTTGCCTATCTGTCGCAAATTTGGCCTTTGTTTACTGTCTGAAAGGAACTCTTTTCAAAACATCCTAGACGAAAAAAATGAGTTCGTCTAGCGGGCGCCAGGAGACGTTATACATACAAGCCGGCAATGGAGTTAGGTCACGCGACAAACTGGGATAGAAACGGCGGAAGTAGAAATCGAAGATACGGAAATTAAAGTGGCAGTTTGCTAGTGGCTGGCGCTGGAAACAAAATAATGTTGACCGAGCACTTGAATCAATCGTCAACAATCGAATGTGGGAAGCATCGGGAAAGGAAATCCGCTTGAGGTCTGCCAGCCAATGCGCGTAAGGGAAAGTCTAGTTCTGGAATGGGGAGGACCGGTAGTCTCTGATTTGGTGGCGAAACCTAAGCTCACCTCACAGGACTATAGTATTACTCCTCTCCGTCGCATAGTTAGGCTTCACCACAAAGCAGAGACTACTTGCTGAACCTAAAGTGGGTCCACAATTGGACTTTATCGTTCAGTCGTAGGCTGGAAACCCTCGAACGCCTTTAAACAGATCCGGGATAATTCCAATAACGTGAACTATTGCTGAGGATAAACGGGATTCATCAACTGTCCGCCAACGCCAATCTGGAATTCTATTCCTTTCTCAGCGTACACTCTAAGGGCCCCCACGCTCTAGGTGACCAAGTCGCGCGTCCAGGTCGCTGAAGCCAACGAGAATACTTACGGTATGTAGCCACTTGGCCGACGCGGGTAGCCAGTCGCAGTGGCCACTGTATTCCCGAGCAGCGTGTAGGCGACCATTAGGACAACCATACTTGCTTCATGTTCATTTTTCACCACGTGATCGAGAATTATCAATGAAAAACGGACGTCGCCGTGTTTTTTGCCCGCGACGACCAGTGGCCGCATGACCTGGTTACCCAGTGCGCGGGGGCCCTAATGGGTAATTGTCTTCATTTAGATTCGTGGTTTTGTTTCGCTCGTGGTGTTGTTTAGCCCAAGGTGTTGTTTACCATTCTTCACATGGCATTGCCCGAACTTTCATTAAGACGGTTAATTTTTCTTCATTTCGTTCCCCTCCCCCCTCCTTTCCCTCACCACCTTCGCGTCCCCTTAGACAGGGTTTTTGTTTCCCGTCTCAACCTAACCGTTCCTTATCCTTCGTTCATTTCTCTTAAGCGATCCATGCGTCTAGTCGCAGGTGATATCAAGTGGACTCCCCGTTTTCTCCCACCTCCTCTCTCCCTTCCATCCTTTACCTTCAGTGATCCATGCAATTGATCGCTGGTTACATCTAGTGGACTACGATTCGTGAATATGAGGCATGTTTTTTTTTTTTTTTGTTGTTGTTGTTAATTGTCGCTGGAGTTATTGTTGATCGCTCTTAGCTAAACCACGCCAATTGCTTTGAGACGTTGGCTTATTATCCACCCAAATCCACCCAAAACCACCCAAAACCAAAACTGGTATAAGAGAAGCCGCCAAGTTTCAAAAAAGAGTCGGCCTATCAAAGAAGTTTTATCATTCAACCAGAGAAAGGCCGCCAAGGTTAATCCTGTTAGCCAAGTTAATCGCACCTGCTAATAGTTCAAAAGTTAAATGAAAACTGGAACATTGCTACTGGCGATAGCAATCTTCAAGTTTTCATTTAACACCCAAAGTATTATTAGGTGCGATTAACTTGGCTAACAGGATTAACCTTTGTGGCCTTTCTCTGGTTGAATGATAGCACTAATTTGAAAGGCCGACCCTTTTTTGAAACTTGGCGGCTTCTCTTATACCAGTTTTGGTTTTGGGTGGGTATCACAGCTTTAATAGGACTGTGAACAAACGAAGGATAAGACGATTTACAGAAAATACGTTACTAAAAACCACTTTAGTTTGCATTCTCAAATTCTTAAAGCATGTCCATTACAAGATGTTATGAAAAAAAACGCCAGTTTGATGGTGTTGTGTACAGTACGATGTAAGGAAACTATCAGGTCCAGAATTTTCTCTCCAACGACATAATCCCTTCTCCTTAAATCCGGCTTGAAAAACAACAAGCCACTGTAACAACCCCAAATTGCGTCCATCTCTTTTTTTTCTCTCCAAGGGAACGTTTCCGTTGAGAGGGACGTTAAACTAGAATATTTACGAGGCAAACGATTTCCGGAAGGAATTTCATCCGGGTCGAATTTGGTCGAGGGAAAACTTGAAACGAGAAACGCAGCGGGGATGGAAGGAGGGGCCCCGAAGGAGAATGGGAATCGTGATTGGTCGTTATGAGGTAATTTGGGACCACCATTGCAAATTGCAGCCATAAATGAAGGGAGGGACACGGGAGACGTCAAAATGACAGAAGCCGAGCGAGTTGAGCTTGCGACTGTGAAAACGAGAAATCATAAAACGGAATATTTAATTCGAAGGAAGGACGATCAAACAGATGCAGAAATTAGTGCAGTTTCAACAAACGGCCGACGTTGACTACGTGGACAGCCACCACAGTATCATGTTTTCGCAGTAGCTCGCGAAAACGACGCGATTAAGTTACGCTGAATTGTGCAATGGAGGTTTCAAAATTTTTAGCGACATTTCGTGTTTGTAAGCATCTTTGCAGAGCAATAATAATAGCGTTGTACTGGCGACGAGGCTATCATTTGGAACCGGTCGATGAGCTAGCTGCAAGGGACACTGGATGCAAATGGAGGCAAGAAACAACGACGTCTTTCGTCAAGCCGATGCTGTGAGAGTGGATTTTCCTAGGTCTAAAAATCATTGTTTTGTCCAATCCCTTTCGCTGCGAAACATACATTAAGGTTACAAATTGAAAAAGAAATGATTCCACATGGTGAAAATTACAGCAGGACCAACAAATAAAAAAAAAAAATGAGCATTTTTTTAGGTCCAAGAAACCGACTCTCACAGCATTTGCTTGACATACTACGCTCATGTTTTTACCTTTGCGCATAACCAGTGCCTCTTGAAGTTAGCTCAACGACCGGCTCCATATGCTGGCCTTATTGTCGCTGCTCTAAGAGAAAGTAGGCCTTTAAATTGAAAAGTCAGTTTATTCCTATTCAGACAAAAGGAAAAATAATTACTCCGTTCAGCATGGCTTAAAATCAGAGATTGGTTCATTTGTTCTTGCCCATCCCCAGTAAATATTGGAAATATGGATACATGCAGGCTGTGGCGTGTAAAATATCGTAAGACCTTCCCTATTTCTTCTCTGATATCAATAAACGTACAATGTAAAATTTGCAGTGTTAATTCTGTCATTTTACGTTCACGGATATGCTCGTTTCATTGTACACGATTATTCGTGATCAAAGAAAATATTTATTGATCAGGATATGTGCCACATCATCAAAAATTCCCTACCTAAATGTTACGTCTGTCGGAACGCTCCTAGAAGAGTAGGAACTCGCATTATAGCAGCTAGACTTTCCTTGAAAGTCACAGTGAAGGCGAACGTTTCGTTGCCATGTTCGAGGTCTCTGGCGTATTTCGGTAAATGCGTGCGTTCGTATAATCCGTAACAATAAGATGATAAATCCTCCTGACGAAACAATTTTTCCTATCTCATGTAAACTCTCACTCTCGGTGTTTCGACAAGAGCCAGCACAGCCAAAACCGACGCCATGTTGGAGTTGCAGAGTATTTCCAGCTGCAAGCTGAGGAACAAAGCGAGATCAATGAGTGAATGGGCCCTAATACAATATTTTCTTGCATCTGTTTGTATTTTCCCTTTTTAGTTTATCTTTACTTCGAGTGTTTTTTGTTTTTAACTAAACGAAAATGGCCACATTAGCTTGGTTATAAATCGCTATTTCATAAATATTCAAATAATTGCGCTACAAGCATCCTTTAGAGATGTACAATCACGAGTGGATTGTGGACTCATCCTTTGATCTCCCCCTGAGGTCCAATAAGAGCAGTTTTGCCCTTCTTCACCTGAACCCAAATTGGACCATTTTGAATTGAAAAGTAGCGCCAGCCGGTCTCCACCGCTAGAGGCAGGATGCTCGTTAGAAGGAAGCTCTCTCTTTCTCTCTTCTACACCAGACAGACCAACAAAATCGATCTGCCCAATGCGCAGATGCTCGCTTTGTAGGTCAATCTGCGCAACCGCGGTTCAAGGACGACCCAAGGTCTCTTCGACTGCAACCAATGATATGTATGTATGCCCTTCTTTTGCCAGGCCCCGTCGCGAGATGGGGTCAACTTCGAATTCAATGAATTTCACGTTCCCCCTGCAATAACTCGGAAAGAATTGCATGGAAAGTAATGGACGAACAACGTTAGGACAAATGGAAACAAATTCCATTGAGGTAATTCAATCGTCAGCTGCTTTTCCCCTGAGTCGAACTGGTCTAAAATGTTTACCACTCGCTGTTAGGCATACGTAAGTCTGAAGATTATTCGGCCGGGTAAGAGATGCTACAATAAATGGATTTATTTTCTATATTCACAAAGCAGAAATATATATGATTTCTGCCCAGCGCTCTACCTCGTGTTTTCCTCCACCCCGCCCCCCCCCCAGTGTCGGATTGGTACGCCCTGGAACCCGGTGATCACCGGGCAGGACTCTTCCCCCTATACAGGAAGCCCTCGTTTAAAAAAAGGGAAGAATTTGAAATGAATTCGTTTGAAATTCTCACCTACAAGTTGGAGGAAAACGTTTCAAATATACGCTGATTTCTTTAAAATACGCTACCTTACAGGTCTCCGCCTCGGGTTCTCCCCCCCCCCCCCCGCCCCTTCTCCCCCTCCTCGCCAAACTACAGGAGTGTCTTTGTTTCTGGGAAACATTTATTTTTCTTAATCTGACATGAACGCGTATGAAAGTTGCAGGAAGACGTTTCAAATTCACGTTGATTTCTGATTTCTTTAGAATATGCTAGCTACAGGCTGCGGCCAGGTCCTCCCCCCCCCCCCTTTACACTATAGAGGAAGCCCTTGTTTAAAAAAAAATTTTTTTTAATTTGTAAAGATTTCCTCTGAAAATTGCGTCTTTTTAAGTTACGGGAAAAAGTTCAAATTCACGCCGATTTTTTAAAAATACTCTGGCTTTGCGGCGCTCCTCACCCCCCTCCACCGAGGCACCTGGAGGCCCCTGCAGTATTCCCGGGGAGGCCCGACCCTTCCCAGTCCGACCTTGGCCGCCTCCACCACTCCCCCCCCTCCCCCCAAAAAAATACGTAAGATATTCATGCAGCAAAGCTCCTTGTCATGAAATTTGAACCAGATTAGAACAAAACCGCGAAAGCTAATTGTTTCACAAACAAACAAACACACAGAAACATACAAGAAATCCAAATTCAGTAGAGTGATCCCCTCTAATGACCAAGTTGTCGACGCGCCATTAAGCCTCAATCCCCCCCCCCCCCCCTCACTCGTTTCGCTCGCTCGGCCAGTAATTTCAGAAGTCTCTATGTTTGAATTAAAATACGCGTCGTTCGCCTCATTGGAATTTATCGGTGACCGAAATTTCACATTTTTGTGGACGTAAAAAAAAAACAGCTAGTAAAACCAAGCAGTGTAAACATACGATGGTTAGTTATGGTTAGAACTAGGGCGGTATCTGATCCCCTTCGAACCTCTGTGTAAACATTGTAAACATTTAATCCGAGAATTAAATCGTATTGAGCGTCTTTCTAAATCGGTTGAAATACTCGAATTACGCAGGCTTAGGTTTGACCTTATAATGACGTATAAGATCCTGCGAGGACTTGTTTTCGTTGACCTGCCTTTTTTTTTTTATGATCCAGCGCCACGTAGTCACTGTGCTCGGGGGCCATCCGTAGAAACTGGCGGTTCAGGGATCCAATCGGGGCTGAAGGAAGTACTTTTTCGCGGTGCGTGTTGGAGCCTTCTGGTATGCTGTTAGTTCCGAAACAGTTGGTATGAGTACCTGGTGAGTTAAGTAGAATGTTGCGCACTCAGAATCTTCAGGCGTTTATTAAAAGACCAAATTAGACATACAGGCGCTCCGATGTGTTTATTCTCCCCCTCCCCCCATGCTTAGAGCCGGGGTTAATGGCTCACAAATCTTTCCGTTAGCCCTCAACACATTTTTGGTAAATGGTATATTATTATACACATAACAAACTACGTTTGCATACTTTTAAGGCCGAACTAGGACGAAAAAAAAATTACACTGACGAATGTTTTCGAGCAGTTCCTTCAGGAACAATTGGACTGAACGTTTAATACCCTCTCCAATCATATGACAGATTATAACCCTTAACTTTAATTGGCTAACTGACCAGAAATTAGAAATCGTTTTCAAGTATTACTTATTTTTTAAGAGAAAAACTGCCAAGAGCAAAGCATAGTTAAAAGAACGGGATCTGCAGACTAATCATGTCAACCCAGGAAAAACCAAGCTGGGGTTTTGCCTATACAAAACAAAAACAACAAAGCAAAAACATCGTAGAAAGTCAACTCGAAAAGAAGTCTTTCATTCGGTTACATTCCATTTATAAAGAAAGAACAAAAATCCCTGGTATCGAAATATAACCAGTTTTCACCGAATCATTTTGCGCATTTCGGCTGATTTTACTGCACGCGAAATTGTATTTTATACGAATGATAGAATGGAGTTTTCTATATATCGTTCCATGATTTGTTAGCAGGCACGTAATTGCTGCCGCTTTTAACTCTCATCTATGCTAGAGAGTATCCGAAAGGGGTTGATACCTACATTGGAGTGTTGTGATGTACCTGCAAGTTAAATATTTACTTTAAATACCACCAAGCTAATGCAACCAGACGAAACGCTCTTAGCGATAAACTATAATTAATTCAGCTACGAGTGTCATGTTTGTTAAATAAACAAAATTCCGCAAATGTTCGCAGCTGGGAAAAAAAAATTCCGTAGCGACTGCTTCACTTCTAAACGTCGAAAGCCGCATTAATGTGCGCAACGCAAAGTACTCGGTTGTTAATTTAAAAAATTTGGTTAATAGCGAGTCTTTGGATCTCATTATAGACGACGAAGCGGCAGATGGGGAGAATGTAATTTAGTATTGTAAAATCTTCCTCTTTTATTTTTTTTACCAGTTGGTAATGGAAACGGGGAAAACTGAGAAAGAAAAAAATGGATGCGAAACAAAGGAAAGAAAGAAGATACTAGCTTTTTTTTTGCCGTCAAGATGTGATTAATTTAATTCTCTAAAGGCACTTAGTGCTGGATCAAATTGCGTCCAACGAAATCTAATGACTAACGGGCGTAAAGGGAAAGCGGCGCAACGGAAATTAGATAAACCGTGGCTTCGAAAGCTCCGCCTGCTAAAAGACAGTGCGCTTCCCTGCAATAGCCTTGTAATAAATCCAAGTTACGTATGTTACTGGGCTTGTTTTAAAGAAAGAAAACGCAGCCACATGAATAGCGTGAAAATCGTCTCTCACCCCTGTCAGTGAGTTTACGTCCTGCACACGAACCTTCTTACGTTAACTTTAAAAAAAAAAAATTTCTTTCACCGTTCTTCATCAGAAACAGACCAGTGCTCGTACAGGTGAATCAGTTAATTTTAAACAGTACTAATTGTTTTAGAAACAGCATATTATCAGGTTAATTTAGTAACGATAAGACCCACTATCCAAATGGATGAACGAGTCCGCCATTTAAAGTTGTGATATCAGAGTCAAAGCACTAGCAATCTTAATGATGTTCCTCAGATTAGGTTTTTAGTATCTGCGTTAAAGTAGAGCTATTAATTCTGTTCAGCGGTGACCGGATAGTGGCTTGGAGGAAGGGGAGTTTTTTTAAGGGGGGGGGGGAGGTGGAAAATATCAGTATATAGCACAGTCTTTCAACCATTCCCATTTACCGTTATGGCAATATAAAGATAATATTTTGTTGGTTTTTTTTCTAATTACCGTTCATATCTAGCAAAAACCGTGGCGTGGATTAGTATTTTTATTCGTGGGGTAACTATGTTTGGTACTAGAGGAAGTTTTTTTTTTTTTGTGGGTAACTGCGTGGGAGCACTCCTAACTCGACACGGGGGAGGGTGGAATGTTAAATACCCTTGATTCAGCTTACGACGTCTTGAAAAAATTGACATTATCATTATTAAAATACCTATTTTAAGTCTTCCAAGCTTCACCTATTAAGGCATGATGAAGGCTAAAAAGACACACAAAACAAACTTATATTTATTGTAACATTAAAGTAAAAATGAACTCTCCCACATTTCGAACATGTACTATTTTTTTGTGAACAGTTCACCAACCAGCCGTCATTCCAAACAAAAAAGGCAAAGAAAAGGTCAAACATCAGTGCATTTTTTTTTATCTCTTCACTACCATTAATGACATTTAAAATTCATGAAATCAATGCATGATGGAAAATGCTGGTAACTACAGAAGCTTCGGAAAAATGTTTTATTCATTTTTAGTTCGCATTCTGACTCGTAGATGGCGCTACATAGGCTATCATTGATGGGGATGATGCTGATGCTGCTACTCTGGTTAGTCTGTTTAAGGTAATTCCCACCAGATGACAGCATGTACACTAATAGCAGCACTTTGAAATTATGACAGTGGATGTTTTGTTTGGGTGAAAGGTTCACACAAAAATAGGAATGTCTGCTGAATGTTGGACAGTTAATTTAAACTTTATTGTTCGGATAAAATTTAGATTTGGAGTTTATTTAACATCTCTGTAATGTGTGGCGCAGTGTCAACCCGAAGCACTGCACTGTGACTGAGGTATTGAGCTCTTTATCTTTAGATTGCGGCATACTCAACAATAGAATCATGATATGCTGGAATTTTGTGGCAATTAACTCTCTTGAAGAACATATATCTTAGCACTCAAATGTTACATTGGTTTGAGAAAAATGTGCCTAAATGAGAGGGTCCTCTACACCAAGATTGTCTGCATGATTTCGGAACGGAACATAAACACTGTTAATATATATAATGGGGAAACAGATATGCTGGCAGGGGGGGGGGGGGAGGAGGGATAAGAAGCAAAGTAGGATTTACACCCAAACCATCATAAGCTCACGACCATTCCATTCATTTGGTGTCCCATCATGACAATCATTATCATTAGTAGGAATTGCACTAGATGGATGGAACCTAGCCTCTTCTTAATCCACTTAGGGTCTCCCTTCGTCATTAGAGATCTGATCCCTGACACGAACACAATTACAAAGGGTAGAAAAGTAGGGGAAGGCGTTTCCGGCACATAATTATATCACTCCCTTCCCTTTGCCCAAAAAGCATTCATGTGAAAGGGAAATCAATTGCGTGTGGGTCTGACCTCTTTTGGTTGGATGCTGATGAACTGACAAGAAACTTTGTTTATTAGTGTGTTTGGAAAACTTGGGTTGGCTAAGTTGACTGTAATGAAACAATAAAAAGTTGACGGCTGCACTGCTTACGCCATTGCCGGACATCAAAAAAGACCAGAAATAATTAATGATTGTGAGAGGGACTGGACTGCTTCTCTCCTTATGCAGTTCTTAAGCCACTCTTATTACAGCTTTAATTATAATTAAAGGCGCCTGTTCGCCTTTTCGATAGCGTCGTCCATATTCTAAACACAGCATCCACGTTCCAGATTCTCCGTCACCCAATAGGCTGATGTGGGTCACGTGATCACGTTTGAATTATGAAAATCGCAGCCGTGCTGCGAATAGTCTTGTTCTTTTTTTAATTTACCGCTATTTTCTTTGTATTGCTCGAAGATTCTACGGTCTAGGAGTTGAAAAGGTGAAAAGGTGACTTTGGCGACTACTTAAGATAAACACCTTCCCTATCGTTGAGTGGGGGGGGGGCTAAAATAAACCTGAACAAATGCCTATCTTTTGATATTGACTTTAAATCTACTAGTTCTTACAGAGTTTTGTAGGTTACTCGTGATACGAGTGCTGTGTGGACGAGTGACCAATTACTTAAGCGAAATTTTAAAGCAAGCAGTCTTAATAAGTGAGTAGCCTTCCAGATTTTAAACAAGTCAGCTGTTCCTTTTGTACAAGTACTAATAAAAATCTGAATCGTAAAAGCAATAAGGGTTAATCCATCGAAATGTCAAGCTACGGTCTTAACACTATAGTAACACACTGTGATTTAGAAGCCTTCGGCTCTCTCGAAAAATCTCACACTGTTTCTCGCGCTGCTGCTAAGCATTGAGTGGATCGACCCTACCAAAGCTGATAACTGAAGGTTCATGCTTTTAGGTATATTTACAGTTGCTTAAAAGAAAAGTCTACCAACCAGCAGGGAAGCAACAGACTCCAAACATCCACCCAGAAAGAAATAATTATCGAGTGGCTGACAGCTATGAAAGCAAGATGACATGGCGAAAGTGGAGGAAGAATCTTTCCATTTTCGTTGGCCAGACGGAATTTCATGCTTCATTTTGGCTCCCCTCTATGACTAGACGTTTTGCGCTCTTATTTGTCACGCCCTTAAACTATTATGAAGCCAAAGCAGAAAAAGACTCGGTCATAAATCCATTGGCAGCGCCATTATAAAAACACGTTTTTATGGCCCTGCTAGCAAAAATCATTATACAAGTTAATGGTTTACAAGGCAAAATGAGTGTCTTTTCTACGTTCTGGTTCTCTGGTTTTTATCCTCTTGTTTTATATGTCGCGTATCGATTGCACTTTCTTGCAACAGGAATTCAAGAAGAGGAAACAAAATTCAAGAATTTAATAACAACCGCTTGAAATTTAATTACTGTAGCACAACTGTTCGGGGTTACTTAGCGCCTTCTGTTGCGCAACATTACGCAACTCTTGCCAAAATGTTTTAACCAAGAAAATAATTTTGCGGAACAGTAAATAAATTGGTCACTGAACTGTGTATGTATTTAGAGTATAGAGCAGACAAAAACCTCTTATTCACAGCGGAGGTCTTACCTGGAGCGAGTCATTGAGCTAGCTGCAAGGGACACTGGATACATGTGGAGGTAAAAACATTAACATGGTTTGTCAAGCCAATGCTGCGATCGTGGATCTCTTGTACCTAAAAATGCTTAATTAATTGGGTGCGTTCGTAGCTTCTGCAATTTCCGGTTCTAAATATACGTTTCGCAGTGTAAGGGATTTGACAAAACAACGTGTTTTAGGCCTAAGAAATCCGCTATCACAGTATTGGCTCGATTGTAGACGCTGTTATTTTTTATCTCCTTTTTCATGGAGTGCCCCTTGCAGCTATCTCAACGACCGGCTCCAGATACTAGTCCCGCAGCCAGTAGGCCCTATTTCGATATTGCCGCAGCTCTATAGTGGTCGTTATGGACGAGGAGTTGCAAGTGCCGAATGTTTCTGTAGTAATCTTATCTGCTCGGTAGAGGGAAGGGGGAACGTGGAAAAGTCTCCTATCAAAATTTGCATTTTATTATTATAAATTTGAGTAGCAAAAGTGTGAAATTCATTCCCAAAATGATTTTTTTACTAGATTTTATTTTGAACTTTATTTAATTTGAAATTATTACTGATTAGCAATTTCATTCTGACGACGTGTTGTGAATCCAGCGTCCTATGGACCCTACTCAGACTCCTGCACCTCCTAATTTTAGTGTTTGATTTGCACTTTTATGATTAAGGATGTGCCGTCTGCCGTGTCTTCCAATTTACCTTTTAATTTTCGTTACATTACTACTTAAAAGACATGTCGACCATCAACGAAGCAAAAAAATTTCTAACAGCTAATACCCTTTACCCTTAGCTTTTCTGAAGGCATGTAGTCGTATCATGCACCTTAACTGTCTTTAAGAAATATTTTCGTCCATATAAGCAGACTGCACTGGCACTTTGGTGCTTTTTATACCCTAAGACGACCTCCATGTCATTTCGGAAGTAAAGTGCGGACAGTTTGGTGTCAACCCACGAATATTTTTCTTTCTAATTATACAAAATAAAGTCAAACGAAGGGCACATAAATAAACATTGTCACACATTTATGTGCACTTTTTTAGGTTTTATTTCATATTGTGATCTTTAAGAGTGATTTTGATGTAATCAACTGTGTAAGCCTCACACGCACTTCCATGTTAAACGTCGAACTTCGAAACTATGTAGCTTCCCCTGGAATGGACATTGACCAACGAAATGAGAAATTTGTGGTCGCATCATAACTATTTCACTGCATTAAAAATGTTAATGACAACAATCGAACCGTTTGGCCTCCACAGTTCGAGTGGTCCACAGCTTGAGTGTTGTTATCGTTCTTATCGTTGTGGGACTCTTTGTCCTAACCAGGAGATCGAACCAAGAACCGATTTTCAACTTTTATAGCTTAAAACGTATGAACAAGGCTTAGGGCCTTTTGAATGATATTTTAATCTGACTACAATGTTGTTGTTGTTCTTATTGTGGGGGAACTTAGTTCTCATCTAGAAAACAAATGAACCGATTTTCAATTTCTATTTTTCAATCTTTCAGTGGAGTTGGCTTCAGTCTTTAAATTCTCTCCCCCCCCCCCCCCCTTGCATGCGTCACTTCCTGCCGTATGGTAGTAACAGTGTATCACATTCCTCACAATAACATACTTGTTCATATACGTAATTGAGAAAACGAGAGTTGAGAAAACACGATCCGTTGATGATGTTTTTGCTAGAACATATAATGTACACTTCATTTCTCAAGAACGATACAATTATAACAAGCTGTCTTCTGGCCACTTTCGCCACTTTTGGGCGACTTCTGTTTCATACTAACTGGTTGTTTTTTTTTATTCATCTTAACTGATATTTGGATGCTGAATCTAATGGTGAAAACCGTTTGTCTCTATCTGGCATTCCGTTCCATAGATTGTGGGCTCACTTGTCGGCCACTTCCGGCCACTTGCGGGCCATTTCCGCTTCATACTTCCGGGTTTTTAAAAATTTCTTTTAACTAATTTTTGGACGCTAAAGGTAATGGCGAAAACCGTTTGTCTTTACCTGGTACCGTCCGGAGTCGAAAAAGGCGACGGAAGGACGGACAAAGTCGCTGTATAGAATACTAATAAAACCAAGGGACGAACACATATTCGTATAATCTGGACAGTACTAACACCATGCTTGTACAAGCCTCAAACCCCCAAATCAAAAAATGGGTATACCATAGATAAAGACTAGATAAAAAAGAAGACGGCGTCGAGCAAAGCTCAAAGACACCAACCACCCAGAAAAGAACTCCATGTAGAAAATTCCATGGGTTGACCACACGCTCACAGAAAAAGCGTTGTCTTATAATGAGCCGGGAAATTTTCCCAGCAATTTGAAATGATGTCCTCGAGGTGTGAGAAGAAAAAATTGGACTAATAATCAATATTGAGACGATCATGAAGAAGCTGGTAGGTAAGAATAGCGTCTTCCTTGTCAAATCTTTCTTGTACAGAAGGCAAATGGAGGCTTTGAAGACGATCGGAGTAAGTTTACAGACAGCTGGACACCAATTTGGTGAGTCTACGCTGGCACTCAGCTAGCACTGAGACTGGTCAGTGATCAGTTCGTTAAAAATTTGAGAGTGGGTTCATACTGAACGAGTGACACAGGATCCCAGCCCCCTGGTTTTATTGTTTTTGGGATTTGGTATTACTGATAATTTGTTAGAACCAATTTAACTTTACTGTGCGAATATTTTTTTGCATTGCTTAATGCATGCCTCCACGGAAATAAAAATATGAAAAAAAATTACGAATTAACAAATTTTTAAACGACTTTTACGCTCCCTCAGTTCGTTCTTGGGGGGAGAGGAGGGCACTTGGCCCCACCCCCCACACCCCACACACGTATTCCATCCCGTTATTTACGCCACTGCACCGAGTATAGGGGTCGGACTGATTTAAACTAACACCAGCCCAAAAGACCAATTATGGAACCCCGAAACACGAACTGATAGAATTAACCGGAGTAGAAATCTCCTCCAACGTAAACGTCCGGAGCAACATCACCGTTAAAACAAACATATTGGAGAAGAAGGGAGGAAGAGCAAACGTTTATTTCACCTTTAGTGGCCCATCATTTTTGTTTACCTATTGTTTAAAGCTCTCGTGATAACGTAATTGTGGCGCCTGTGCCTTTAACTCAACAACACGATCGTAAAATTCTCTTTTAAAGACCCGTTTGCAGGCAAGGCCCGGGGACCGAGATGCAACGGTCGTATTTTCGCGGCCCGATCGTATCACACACGAACGATAAGAAAGTAGTATTGATTTTGTGGTCCGTGAGATGTCGCGACCAGAACCTATCGACGTAAGCAAGAAGAAAAGGAAGTAGGCCGGTCGCCATCTTAGTTACTCGGATTGCTTTAGGAGGTCGATACGTTGCGGGCTGATTGAGGACTGGGAGGAAGGAAAAGAAAGTGCAATTGTATTTATCCTCTCATAATAGGGTCTGCGGGCAAGGAAGGAATTAGCCCCTACCCCCAGGAGAAAGGGTAAGGGGGGTCGTAATTCCCGAGCCGAAATGAGTGCAGGCAAGGTCAAGATCAGAGCGATTGTGAGACACTCAGTGGCCGGGAAACGAGATTTCATTAAGGGGAAGTAGAGGACCAGATGGAGACAGAATCACAAAGATGGACGCCAGTAATACTCATAAATTGCACCACTGTTCCATGAGAGTGAATGTGGAAAAACAATTTTGTGGTAAGTGAAAAAGTTGGATTAAAATGTCACATTTGCTAGAAATAAATGTTCGAATCAAATTTATAAGCTCGTTGAAGCCTGCGGGTCGTCACGTGCTTGTAGATTGTCACCATCTTGATGGTGTTCTTCGTCGTTTCCATCTTTCGCGAAACTTGGCGCGTCAATTAGGCCATAAGTCTGTTCTCCTGTCCGGGATTTCTTAATTTTTGCAGGAGGTACAGATCTATGATAATATCGAGTTTTGGAGTTTGTTTTCAATGTAATTTGAGGCGCAGTAGCAATCCGGACCATTGCACTGTGAAAGAGGTTGGTGCTAATGACCTGACTATCGACGCGCATAAAGCCTCAAATACTCCCCCCCCCCCCGGCAAGCACGGTACATTTCGGCTCCAGTGACCACACATTAGAGGTCACAAATTCATGAAACTGTGGGCCCACCAAGTTAGAGGCTATTAAGGAGCGCTACAACAAATCATGATTTTTGGTGACTAAAATCGTTACTTTCACGTGTAACAACTCGTCAAACATATTCAAAGAAATACATCTTATTCGTTTCCACTTGTACTCCCTTTGCGTCTTTTCTCAGTTCTGTGCAAATGGAGGTGAATCACTGCTGAATATTTGTTCATTCGAAAATGTGCGTTATTGGGAGCGTTTTTAGCCAACAAATTTTACAAATATCCATCTTTATTGTTGGTTGTATCTTAGCCAGTGTTTCTAATTTGTTAGTTTTACGTATACACTTGTTATACACATGTTGACGACGGATCCCAAATCCCTTAAATATGATAAAAAAAAATAAATGTTACTTCTCTTCGAAATACATGAGCTTGTTGATATTAGTTCGTGATTTTACAAGTTATATGCCACGTCGAACTTTTGTTCATATGAACTTTACTTATATATAGTTTACATTCGTATGAAAAGGATTAAAGCATATATCATGAGTACATGATTGGGATTAGTTACTGTCTCTCATAATTTGTGGCTTTCGTGGGTCAACACCGTGTATTTACGTCTTACTGGATGGTGCCACCGTCATTTCTGTATGCAAAGTAATACAGGTCATACGCAAATGACGTCACGCAAATCTTGCCATTTTTTGCTCTCTTCTCCCGTTAAACTTTGACACAACCTTTGAACCCCCTCCCATAAAATGATGTCACAAACGTTAAACCCCCCTCCCTCCGTTCGTTACCGATAAATAGGGCAACAATTTGGAAACTTGGCAAATATTTTCGTGAAATACAAGATATTAGTGGGAATTTATCCTAATTTCTACGTTTTTTTTTGCTCTTTATCCCGTCGTTATTCCAATATAGCTATTCCAATATCCGTGGACTTACGAAATTTACTGACCCCTGACTCCTCCCCTTGTCCGAAACTGTTACTCCTTGAAATACACCTTTTTTTGCGTGACGTCATATTATGGACGATCCCATAATGCCTTAAGCCATGGAGGGCCAAAAAAAAATATCGCGCGGCTCCACACGCCCTATCTAAACTAAAATATAATTGGACCCTAACGTATAAATCCAGAAGGGTTCAGCAAAATCAAACTCATCCCAGTCTATACACTCATGATATTATCAATAATAAGGGCACTGTTCGTTCATTTTGCCACAAATATTAAACTCTAGTTATGTGGTCCGTATAATTGATGAAACAAACAGCCGAGGTAACAACTATCTTGTGGTTGGTTTATACCTTCTCATTGCAGTGAATCTTGTCATACATCTGTACCTCCTGCAAAAATTGAAAAACACCGGACAGGAGGACAGACTTATCGCCCAATTATGGATTAGGGGATTAGGGGTTTGAATAATATCTCTGTAATGTGTGGTGCAGTGGCAACCCGGACCACTGCACTGTGACTGAGGTTGGCGCTAATGACCAAGCTGTCGACGCGCCATTAAGCCTCATCTCCCCCCTCATTGCAGTGACTGAAATTATTTACTAACTCCACCAGCAGAATGATTTGGTGCCCCCTACGGAAAGTTGTATCTGAAAAGCAGAATCTTGAAGGAAGATTCTTCCCAGCCCCTTTTATTTTGCATTCCCGCTTCTTCCCTCCCCCCCCCCCTCTTCCCACAATCTCCGGTAAATCATGCAACCACCCGTTGTCCGTCACTGAAAGATCAGAAAATTTCGGTATAGTTAGTAAAATCAAGAAATGTAATCCATGTATATACCGGCAATTTTTTTTTACCAATTTCATATTGTTTTCATTTTACCGAACATATTTATTTTGCCGTTGTATTGATTTCATTAAGCGAACACTCTTCAGTTTAGCTTTAAATTAATTCCAATTTGTTGAAAGGTCAAATAACTTGGACCCTCGATGAAAGTGAGGAACATTTTGCAAATGAGCGAATCAGCATTGAGAGACTCGCAAACGGCTTTAAAAACCAAGTATTAACGAAAGCAACCCCTGAAACACCATTTCAGGCTTCACTGTCACGCACCACGTTGGCAAGGCAACAACAAATTAGTCTTCCTGGCGTTCTACTTTCCCTCTGCAGTAATGGAATCCCTTGCCAAGAGGACACAAAACACGAAGGTTTTATGACACCTTCTTACAACCAACGGCCTTCACAGTGACGTAACAAAATGGAATTTAAAGAGAAAAGTAATTCGTTATCCACACGTGTCGATGTAAGAAACACGAACTTTTTTTTTTATATGTATTCCGCAAACTGGATAGGTTTAAAGAAGACTTAAACTGAAATGTGGTGATGTGTTTGTAAACAAAAGGTTCTTCCTCACAATAAACCTTCTTAGGTTATTATGGCATAAACAATTGACTAATGGAGTCAATGAGCACAACACATTTTTAGCCTTAGTTGCCTAGACTTACGTTACAGATTTTCTATCCTCCAAGAAGGAAGACTGTGAAAGGGGTGCCCGAGAGGGATAACTAAATTTTCGGATGAGGGAAAAAATGTGGTCCCCATACCCATTGGCCCCAGTACCGAACGCACCCTAGCCGACTAAGTCAGTACGCCACTGCTCAGAAAATCAAATGCAATGCAGTAAACATTATGCAAAACCCCATAAGGATAAAGGGATCCATTATGATTTCGCCAAAGAAAGTAACGATATCAAAGCTAAGAAGACTGCCACCAAATTTGTTTTCCGAACCGTGATCACTCAAACTTAACTGAAAATCACCAAGGTTGTCAGTTAAATGATCAGAATTCGGACGGAATACTTGGTGGCAGACATTTTGGCTTTTGATTTCACGAATTTCTACGGGGAAAACTTGATGTGTCGTTTTAGCTTTATGAGGTTTTTGTATGATATCATCCCTTTTATAAAACCAGAATTCGATCCCTTAACGATGCGCGGTTAATGAATTGGTGACGTCCGCTAATTTAACTCAATGCATTTGTATAAAACAAACGAGCAAAAGGTTTCTAGTGGTTCACAGCTGTACGGTAGTCTTATTATAATTCTTGTGCGAAAGCGTATTTGAACCAACGTAAAAAAATTGTTTGAAGAAAACAGTAACATACAAGATTTGCGCAGTGGCTCGTCTTCAAACACATTTATCACTGCCTTCCATCCCTAAAAACAATTTCATCAGACCAAAATGTACCAAACTTGTTTCTCCATACATATACCGAAGATTTTTGCTAATGGGATTCACGGAAGTGAAGTGCGCGAATTTAAGATTTTTTCGTTTCTGTTTTGGTACGCAACGTCTTTTTTTTTAAGAAGCAGCAACATTCCTTTCCAATCACGCTTTCCCACTCCTTCCTGCAAAATTCACGAGACGCCATGTCAGCTGCAAATGCGTCAAAAAACGAAAGAAATAAAAAAATAAAAATAGCAGCCATCCACTTTTTATTCGGACCATTTTTTGCCTTTGCCAACAATTTCGCCTTTGAGAAAAAAAACAGATAAAATTCCATAGCGATTGAGAAGAAGAAAAAGAAAGAAAAGGAAAGCAAATGTGGCTGTTTCCATCAATATGGCTGGCACGTAGAACGCGATAAGAAATTCTAACGGAAAATAAATCTACATGAGCTTCAAAGGGAAGAGACTGACAGAAGAGATAGAAATTTGGTGCACCATTGGCTATATCGAGTTTGGCGTGGATTCGATCTTTAGACTGTTAAGTATGAGGGACATTAAAATAATATTGCTTTGCTCTTGTAACCTAGAACGAAATATGCTAACTGTGAAAAGCATATATCGAATGACGCGAGCCATTTTGTAGCTTAATAGAGCGTGATCGATAAAAATTATTTACGCACGCTACACTGGTGCACAAGGGTGCAGGGTAGCCGCGTGCACTGGGCGTCAAATTCGATAGGCGTCTTGGTCCCGGCTGTATCTCTCTGACTTCTTACAGACCCGGGTTCGATTCTTGTGAATGGAAGTGTATATGTACGGGGTTTCTTCTGTTGTTTCTCACCAGTTGCAAGAGGGTTTCCTCCAGGTGCTACGGTTTCCTCCCTCCTGCGGCAAAAAAACAACTGATATAATGGTAGTTCCTTCCACTTAATTTCCGCCACTTGGATCTTCAAAAAGTTCAAAGCTTACTGGCCAACACTTACTATACTATACTACAGAAATTTACGTAGAACCCCAAAGTTTGATCAGTTCTCGCATCCTAAGCATTGAGTTGATTAAATATTAAAGCATTTTCGGATGATGACCCGTTCCTGTTTTTTTTATTTGCAATTCGATTGTTGACCCGTCCTTGTTTTTTTTTTTTTTTCAGGGGAGCACTAAAACATGTGGGCACCCTCTGAAATTGGTGGTTAGAAAGAACTGCCGATATTGCAGAAAGCATTTTTTTGTTCAGTCGTGTTACCGTCTGGAATGAGTTGCACTCTCACGTGGTCTTGTCATGAAATTTGGTACTTATCAAAAAAGCATTATCAAAATGCAAACCTGTCAAGGCATCTTCGACGATTCTTACGATTTCATACTTGTGGCTTATGCTTTATTTCATACTGTGTTGTTGTCCGACTTTTTGACTCAGTCCGTGATCTGGGATCTTGTTTAGAATGGTGTTTTTCCGTAATCCTGGGAAGGTGTTAGAGGTCGCTCTTTGCTCTTTCTGATCCTGTTACCTCTTCTTTTTGGCAGCAAATATTTTACTTATTTATTATTTAATTATGTCTTTAACTGTTTCATATGGATAGCTACAGAATTTACGAAATATTAGAAGTTTTGGAGAGAGTGACATACTCATTCGGAAACGGTTTTTTTTACTGATATGACTATTTGGAATGAAATGGGTTCACCCAGTTAAATCTTAAATAGCAGTTTGCGATGTACATGTACGTAACGACAGCCTAAGACAAACTATAAAGGAAGAAAAAAACTTCAAGCCGATTTTAATTAGCTTGATTCTGAATAATTAAATAAGTCGTGACTTGTTTGTTTCGTCAAAAGAAATGACGTTGAGTAGGGACCATTCATAAAGTACGTCACGCTCGGAGGGGAGAGAGGGGGATCAGCTCAGTGTGACAAAACGTGACATGGGGGAGGGGGAGTTGAAAAATGTGACGTCACACTTTTATATTTTTATACATCTTTATTATTTGTGTAAGAAAAACTTTAATACAGTACTCTCGACATCAATGATGTGCTACGGAGTCTGAATAGAAATGTAAGGGGGTGTAAAACTGCTTCTGTTTGAACCACCATTCTTGAAGTTCTACCAGCTATTTCCTTTTCCTCTTCCTTTATTTGTAGCTGGTTATTTTTACTCATGGCAGAAAAATAATCTGTTTTTAAGACCTCTGTGCAGGCCGAATAAAATTTCAGTTCCAGAAAAAAACTTGTCAGTGGGGGAGGGGGGGGGGAGGAGGGTTGAGTTCGGTGTGACATACTTTTTTAGGGGGGTACGAGCACGTGTGACAAAATGGGACATGGGAGAGGAAGGCGGTCAAAATTGGGCCAAAATAGCGTGACATACTTTATGAACGGTCCCGTATCCCTTCGAATGATGCAAGCCAGTGCTAGATAGCGCTAGATGTTGCCACATTCTGCCTACTTCCAATCGGTGATATCGCCACTTTAATGATTTTAGATAAAGAATAAATCACAAGATAAAGGGTAAACTAAACAAATTGTCTGCATTAAAGACTGGCTTTGTGAGGAAACTCCTGGGTTTGAGTCCCAGTCTTTTCTTTCTTTCTCAGATCAGTGTATCTTGTATTCTCAAAGGGCCAATCTTTAATACAGACTGTTTGCTTCATTTGCTGGTATTTATCGACCTCAGATTGGCTTACCTCATGCCACGAGAATAAGATCCCTTCCCTTCAGCCATCATACAATTTTAAAATAATTTTGTACTTTAAAGTTGACAGTGTTTTTCTGGTTTTCTGACCTGAGTCCTCTACACTGGCTACTAAGTTAGGAACGGTACCTCGATGAAACAAAGCCAGCTCCAAGAGACAAAGCGAGCAGCTGTAACGGAGTGGATACACACCACCAATCTGGTGGCAGTTAATGATTAGGCAAATGGACGCCGCATAAATTCCAGAGCTGGTGTCTGAAACCATAACGTCTTAACTGCTAATAAGGACGACGACAAAGGCGATATGGAATTCAGCCAAGAGCCGTCCCGACACATTCTCTACCAGGAAATGTTGTGCTCATGTCGATTGTGGCATGTAAAAGAACTTTAGAATTTCACAACCTTATTCTTCCAAGTCGTTCGATCAGCTCTAGCAGCTGAAAGCGACGTGAAACTTGAAACTTTCCCT
The DNA here is from genome assembly GCA_023313725.1 of Lithobius niger. Lineage (NCBI taxonomy): Eukaryota > Metazoa > Arthropoda > Chilopoda > Lithobiomorpha > Lithobiidae > Lithobius > Lithobius niger. The sequence goes on from JAHWFP010256504.1 coordinate 103,306, forward strand.
TCTTTCCAGGCGCTATCAAAGACAAGAAGTCAAAATCAGGGCACATTTTTGTCGGTATCAGCAATGTTGACTGATGAATTGTGCTGTGATTCACACGTTTACACAATCAAGATTCCCAACCTCCAATCTGCAACAAAGACGTATTGTGAAAAAACGAACTTCTTTAAAAGCAATGCGTAATGTTCAACAAAACAGAAGCAATGGTAGTGATTGACGCATCCTCGGAAAAAAGACATGGAGCGTCGTCTGCCGCGTAAGACGGGTTGAGTTCAAGAAAGATGGAATGCGTCAGCGATCCATTAGTCATGGTTGCCCCTCCCATTTGCCCACATGCACCCTTTTGCTTAATGGCTAAGAAAGTCTGGTGATAGATAACACTTATCATCCGGCAATAAACAAGTCGTTTACGTGGAAAGACTCCTTGCTTGAGGTTTGGGGTTGAAAAACAAAACTGTCGTTTCGCTCGGCAGAAGTGAATCAAATTGACGCAATGAAACTGAATCAAATAATATTTTATCTTCGTTCACAATATCTCCACAAGCTACATATTAATGCAACATTAAAACCACTATTGCCAGGTAATTTTGAAGTTATGTTAATACAACGTATAGTGTGCGCGGCGTATCTTGAGTCCTGCAGTTATTTTGTGATCGGCTACGTCTTCCTGGAGGGGGCGGCTTTAACCGACGGCCGCCATTGTTTTTTGTAAATACTTGGGATATCAACAAGGCACTCTGCGACCAAACACGTACAATCGATTACTTGTGTTCATTCTGGGATGAACTCAAGATGGGCCGCGGACACTATAATGCACTAATGAAGGTTTGTGTGGACCTACTCATTTATTAAATGTAACATCGAGCGATCATAAATTTATCCTTTTTGTAATAGAAGAAAAGAGGCGTATAAAAGCATGTGGTTATTAGGGTTTGTTTTACAGAGACAAGGTAAAGCTTTACGTAAAGGGGAGGATCTGCCTGCGTTCATTTAGTTGTGGAACACATTAGTAAATATTGAGGTTGCGACGATGTTTGACTGTTGAAAAGGTAAATGTGTGTTTTCCGTTTGTTTTGTGCTGTTTTTAATGTATCATGAAAAAAGCTTGCCACATACCTTATTAAAAGTAAATTTCATATACCGGTGTTATGCACGCAAACACTGGCATATGAAAGTTACTTTTAAAAGTGTTACAGTAATTGTAACATCCGATCCTCCCTCCAACTGAAATCTTGTATAAGCGGCCCTGTTTAGGAAAATGTAATTTAAAAATCTTCCTTTATGCGAAATTGCTAAAAAAAAAATGTAAAAGTTCATTAGCCAATACGTGAACTTCACTTGTGGTTTTTTAATTTATTAATTCTGATTTAAATGTTCACGCCTATGTTTTCTGGAAACAGTTGACAGTCCAGTATACCCCGGTGTTAATTTTACGATAATTTGTGTGGATTTGAACATCCCTTAGCCGGGCTGATGTTCATTCGTTTTCCTTGAACTGCCGCATGCATCTTCCTCTCTCAGCCTCTATTCGCTGGATAAATTTGGGCATGAAAGCGTCGCATAATTTGTTTTAAACCTTCAATAAAATCGTTCATGATATGCAGTATAAAAGAAAAGATTCACTGAACTCGTAGCATTTCTGGTTCCTTTCTTTTCGTCGACTTATCCTTTATTATTTGATGCAAATTAGCTTTGCCCCAGAATCCTAAAAGCGAAGACCACCTTTCATTGATTTTGCAACTAGCTTCGGCCAATTAGGTTCGTCCTCCAAAAGCGCTATTCACACACTCTTGGCTTTTGGTCTCTTGGGGAAATGGAAAGCAGCCAATCAGCGCGTTCCGCCCTTTTAAAGCACCCTTGTTGCGGTTGTGCCAGAGAGAGGGCTTCCATTGTGTGCCTGTCTTTCTTGGATGACCTTCCCTCCTCTCGGCTCATCCCTGTTGCAATCGACCAGTGGTAGATGACTTGTCCACTTTAGTCCCTGCTGACCTGTACTGCACACCATCCCGGGCTGTTGCTTTATTGGAGAGTGGTGCAGCGTCCGTGGATTTCTTAACAGATGTGGACAAGTGTCTTACAGCTTCTATCTCCATTTCCTGACGCCCACTCGGTCGTCCCGTCGCGTCGTTTTATGTTCTTGAGGTGTTTACCTTCCAGTATCGAGAAAGTGGCTTCGTGAAAATGTAGCTTAAAGCGAAATGTTGTTTTTCCTCAAAAATCTTAACGTTCTGACATTTACCGAATTTTTCCAGCATTTTTCCAGTGTGGAAACCGAAGAGGTTTACCAACGTTGGAACAACCCAGCTATAAACACGGTAGCTGCCTGCAGGTGATTGCACTTTCAATCTGATTAAAGTAAGAACACCAAACCAGTGAAAATGAGACACTAGCCAGCTTCTGCATGACGGAGATACGGGATTTAATTTGTGAACATTCTTGCCAATCATTCTCTGTGGCTTTGTAGCCGTTTTCCTTTTCTTTCCTTTTCTTTCCTCATGTTTCCTTTACTTTTATAAAGGTCTATAATCGCATAATTGAGCACGTTCGGCTATAAGCACTAAGTTGTTACAACTATAACTTAAAACTTTAAAAAACAAATATGGACCAAAAACCCCGTAAAACTCATAAGATTGGTTTATCCGTCGAATTTGTCCATAAGTGAATGAAGCAAACCGTCTGCATTAAACACTGGCCTTAGTAAGAATACAAGATACACCAATCGGAGAAAGAACGAAACGACAACCGCCCCAACTGGGAATTGAACCAGGACTTCATGCTTACTATCTGGGCACTCTAACCACTACGCTTCCTCGGAGGATCCTGGATACAGGCTCCAGCTGTTCAATCTTTGGCAGTGGTGAGCTATGCTCCTTCACGAGCTAAGAAGCAAGTTGCTTTCCCTCCTTATATATATTTGTGGCTTTTTGGTCACCACTGAGAAAGTTGAACAGCTACTAAGCTCGTCTGGAGCCTGTAGCCAGGATCCTCCTGGTAATTTGTGTATTTTAGAGAGCAACTCCTTCCTTTCCAGATTTAACATCCAGAGACCGGAACGTCGAATGAAGAAATTTGCTAGAAAGTAGTCGAGTGTTAAGACGTACAAATTGAAAATTTCATAAAAGCACGAGTGGCATTCTGTGTCAGAATTTTTGTTTTCTTTCTGCAAAACGCTTCTCCGAAGTAATTTCGATCTCCATTTCGATTTATGAATTCGATTTTCGGTACGATGCTTAGTTTTACGATGTTTACGAAGTTACCTCTATTTGACGTATAGAGATACTTAGCTCCATCGCGTTTCTCATCTCCGCAGCTGAAAAGGTGGTTGTAAATTGGACTAATCATCATCCTGTCTCACCCTTAAGAAACTTAAATTAAAACTTTGATTGGAGTGTGGCACAAAACGCCAATTTGCTTCTAAATTTTCCTGCCTCTCCACCCACTACCTGTAATTCCGTTTGCCTCAGCGTTAGGTATTTCGTATTAAGTTGGCCTAAACTTCATTTTTATGCCACTCACAAACGTAAGTTAAAACGTAAAGCTCCGAATCCTGACGAGAACTAGCTCTTTTCGTATAAGTCCAACGATTCACGAAAGTAACATCATTGCCCCGATATGGGCGTAACTAGAATGAAAGTAAATCGCTTTTCTAAGTGAGATAACCTATACAGATCTTTGGTCGTATGTCGGTGGCGCCCATTCATCGAGAAGTAAAGCTTTGATTTATATAATTACTGAGTAGAAAGGTGCGGTATTTCGTGTAAGTCGAGCATGGTGTTCGTTTTGCTGAAAGAAATTAAAAATTCTCAATACAATGACTACGATCAACACAATCACGTAGCGCATCAATTGCTAAAGATTACTTAATCCGAGTTTGTTACTCTCTTACCTACGGCACTTTGTATAATCATGGTAAAAACTCTTACAGTTAAAATTTAACAATCAGAAGGCATTGGATGAAGTATACAGTCATATTAAAATGATTCGTTAAACAGCATTCAATTATGTTTATCCTTTTGTCGTTCAAAAGGTCAAGTAAATGCCAATTATTTAACCATCTAAGTACACTACTTGTTTGTTAGGTGAACAGCCATTTTTTAAAGTTCGGACAGCAGAACCAAAGGACCAAGGTGACAAAGTTCGTGAAAAAATGTCAGATTTGATATAGTTTTTAAAAATCAAACTACCAGAAACGTGAAATGTATTCAAAGGTACATCCTGCCTGCCTTATAACAGCCATGCGCAGATCGCCATCCGCGCATGTTACCATCGCCAAGGTCAACTGAGACATAGCTGCGTTCCTCGCAGCTGCTGTCTCAGTTGGCCTTCCTCCTAATAGACGAACTAGCACGAACGTATTAATTGTGTCGTCACAAACCGGAATGATTTTCGTATTAAAATGACACTTTTTTTAGGTTAGTATCTTATAATTTTTCTTCGGCGATCTATTGTCATAAATAATTTTAATTTTTACCGGATTAATCTTTTACATTTTTGATGTCGTGGTAATTATTAGCAAATGATTAAAATTTAACCGCAGGATGCTAATAAATATA
>JAHWFP010256506.1:0-32480 GCA_023313725.1 Lithobius niger
CCCCCCCCCAACTCTCCTCTTCATCGATGTATCAACTTTCCAGGTTGCTGCTGTCAAGCTCCGCATGTGTCGCTGTTGTAACAGGGAGAAACTTCTTCCACCTCGTCTCCAGTTTTTCACACAGTTCGGGGGTCACAATTTTATTAATCTGCTTAAATGCAGGGGCTTGGACATTCATAAGTGCCAATGTTTTGCCACTTTTTGTTTTGAGAACGAGGCACGAGATTGACTGGGAAGGAACGAGAGTGATGCTTAAATCCAACTCCTACAAAGAGGCACACCTCCGTGCCTTGGAGGCAATTGCTATCCAACACTGCCAAGACAAAACTTTTGAGCTCAAACTCAGCAAGAGATAAACATCTTAGGTGCCTGGAATCAGTAGCAATTAAACAACATGAATTGCATGAAAAACCACTGATGAACATTCAAGGACCATCAAATCCTAACGTGAGCCACCTGGTTAACGGTGAACTGGAAAGAGAATTGAGTAGGCGATGGGAAATGAGCGAGCAGAAGGCAGACGTGCAACGGCCCGAAAAATGTAGTAGGCCACGATTACCTGCGAGTTCGAAAACGGCACTTGTAAACAACGTTAAAGAAAGATGTGATCAGGGAATAAATCAACCTTAAAAGCCTGATGATGACAAGTTAGTTGTCGAAAATTTGCTGGACATAGGAGTAAGTGTCTAGTTTGTGGAAATGTGCGTGATTTTTTAGTGAATTAACTCTTTCGGAATTTCATCATGTTCCACAGTACGAACTTCAACGAAGTTTTTCGTGTCTAGTTAGCCTACAGTTAGGACAAATGACTCTGTTGCCCATGCTGGGCCAGTAGTACATGTGTGCTGTTTTCCGTAAAAGTAAAAACCGCCACCAAACTAGAAGTTTAAAGGTCACAACCACATTGATGTCGGCGAAGTTACAAGCACCTTGAGAATCGTAGTTTCGGCCGCTACAATTTAGTGGCAGCGGTGGGATGAACAGGTGCTGTTCCGTCAAGCTTTTTCCCCCTGCCATGCTACTACGGTTGAACAACTCTTCAATCTGTCAAACCGCAACTCGGACGAGAGTTGCAAGAAAAAGATTTGACGGGAGTCACGGACATCTTTTTCTTGCAACTCTCGTCAAAATAGTCACCTGAAATAGACGCCTGCATTGCCGCTATAAATCAATGCACCCCCAGCCTCAGTAACAACTCCGTTCCTGGAGCCTAACGACTGGAGACGCAGCTTCACCGAGTGGACGCCTGCCCAGCCGAGATGCCCGCATCTACTGCCCGCATCAACCCGTGACCAGTGAGGAGGAACCAGCCAAGTAGGCCGCGGTGCTCCGTTGCTGTCTGCTGTTCCCGTGGATAAACCAACCATCGCCGCAGCCGTGAGATCCAGAGACGTTCTAGTACGACGCCCGTGGAATCAGTATCGTCGATCGACGGTGGGACGATTGACCAGACGTGGATAGACTGACCGCACAGTGATCGTGTTTTCTGGGTAAGTGTGCATAGGATATGCTTTGGCCTGCCAAGCCTAGTGTTGTAGTTAGAAACATTTATGTATTTTAATTATTTATACACCAAAGATAGGGGTCGTTAAAAAGTGTTTTCCATTGCTAAAGCTTACTGGATTAAGATGAGAAACGTTTAAATTCGTGCTCAGTCTTAACTTAAATTTAAAATTAATTTGCGGCTGCATTTTAATTCCGTATTTCATTTACACAAGCTGTATTTTTGAATTTAAAGCTAAAAATTTCCCGAAATGGCTACTTTCGACGAAATTGTAGAAGGTCTTAAAAACAAAGAGCTTAAGAAAGCCTGTTTGGACTTAGGTTTAGCAGTAAGTGACTCTAACCAAATATCACTTAAAAGTTTACGTGATGCAGTTGACGATAGCAAAGTTTCTTTAACTGAACTTGATGACACGCTAGAAAGTGCCATGGACAGGAGAGATTTAGCCATTCAAGCTAAGAAGGCAATAGTTCTTAAAGACAGTGAGTTGTTTTTGAAAGCCGAAGAATTAAAGTTGGAGGCTTTAAAAGTTGCCGATGCGGATAAACGCAGGGCCCACGAACTTGCATTAGCTGACCAAGAGGCACAAATACGTGACCGTGAAGTGCAAATTAGAGAACACTCTAGCGCTCAGGAGCTACAAAAGCTCGATAAGCAGATGCTAGGCTAAATTCTGCTAGTTCTGGACCATCCAGTGGTACAGTAACCCCGACCTCTCAACGAGATCCAGTAAGCAAACCAGGCAAAATTGCCGATGTTGTGCGTTTAGTGAACAAATGGACGCCCAACTCAAGAGATTAACAGTTTTTTGAAAATTTTTGAAAGAACAATGTTAACGCAGAAAATTCCCAAAAAGGAATGGGTCGTCCGTCTACAACCCCTATTAGAAGTGTTAATCAAAGTGTGTGATCAGCTCCAAGATGCTGACATGCATGATTATGAGATTGTTAAGACTAAACTTCTTGACAGGTTTGTGCAAACTAAGGAGTCCGTACAAACCCAGTTTCGTTCCCTAGAAAAATTGGCTGAACAATTATTTCACGACTATGCTTTTGAACTGGAAACCTTGTTTTCCCGTTGGATCGCACTAGCTAAAGCTAATAAAAGCTATGACCAACTAGTGAATTTAATTTTACTAGAACAATTCACGAAAGCCTGCCCCATTGCGCTCCGCAAATGGCTTCCCGATCAAATTAAAACTGGGACGTTAGCCGAGGCAGCAAAACTCTGTGACGAGTTTACAACTCGCAATAAGCAAATTGCAGTTGACGTTTCTTTGAAAACGAACAAGACACAACCTAGTGTTCAGCCGTCTAGTAATGCTTCTAAAGCATCAACTAATAACCGGGGTGGTAACAGGAGTTATCAGACTGCAGCTATAACCTGCTGGTACTGCAGCGCCCTTACCGGACTCCACTGGGATTCGGCCAGCAGTAACTACAACGGCACTGCTAACCGTGAGTTTGACAGGCCACGTGTGCCAAGGGTTAACGATGGCACGTGCTTTTTTTTAAACGGCCCGGCCATAGATGTGTAGAGTATAAACTACGTATTGCCCAAGAACAAGCTGACGCACCCGCTGCAGCTAAGTGTAATTTCGTGAGCAACAATCCTCCCGAAATTGTTTTGTCCAAACATATCCATGAATGGTCAGTAAATGGAAATAAATGTTTGGTGTTGAGAGACACAGGGTCTACTCACGACGTCATTGATAGGAAACTTGTACGTCCTGATCAATTCACGGGTGAATACACCCATTGTTCAAATGCTCTTACAGAGCAAACAACCACTCATGCAATCGCCATGATCGAAGTTCAAACCCCGTATGGGCCTTTAAAAACAGAGGCTTTGGTCTCTGACCACATGGGAAATCACTTCTAAATGCTTTTGGGTGTTCCCTCCCAGACTGTTCTGGAGGAAAAAGGTTTGAAATCGTTACCCCAGTATTGTAACGCTGTAACCCATTCACAAACTCGTGTGGACCAACAACTCCTGATAGTGAAACCAAATTATCGTGAGATCGACTCTGACAGTGAAATGGATTCAGATAACGATTCTGAACAACGTGTAGTCACTCCCCCCGAAACTACACAAGGTTTTGTCAGTCCTAAACCTGAGAGTTTAGACGAAGCTATACTTGGCCCCCAAACAGATCAATTCTCTGAGCTGTTAAACATTAACAAAACCGAATTTGCTAAGTTGCAATTAAATTGCCCAACTTTACAAACTTGCTGGAAGACTGCCGAGATTCCCATCGAGCAGCAAGATGAGAACAAACAGTTCTTCATCGAAAAAGGGTTGCTTTATCGTAGACCTTTTCGACCTTTAGGTAAGCCGGTAATCAAGAACCAGTTAGTGCTTCCTAAAGAATGTAGAAGTTTTGTGTTAGACACTGCTCACGCAAATGCATGGGCTGGGCATTTAGGCCGGTCCAAAACAAAGGACAGAGTGTTACCCAACTTCTATTGGCCCCACTGTTTCACAGACATTGAAACGTACGTCTTAACTTGTTTGACTTGCCAAAAAAAATGGCAAAACAGGGCAAAAGTTTGTTGCTCCCATGGTGCTAGTGCCCATGGACGGTGAGCCCTTCAATAGATACATTGTTGACATTGTTGGACTCATCAGGCCTACTAGTAAGGCTGGTTACAAGTATATATTATCATTGCTTGACCCCGCAACAAAATTCCCTGAAGCTGTTCCCCTCAAAGAGGCTAACAGTCAGAGTGTTGTTGATGCACTCCTGGTAATTTTTTCCCGACTAGGGTACCCGAGCGAGCTCCAGTCTGACCTGGGCTCATGCTTCATATCCAAACTCACAACTTTGTTTCTCGAAAAATGCGGAATTAAGTGTGTGAACTCTAGTGTAAACCATCCACAGAGTAACAGCGTGGAACGCTTCCACCGTACGCTCAAGGCAGTGCTGCGAGCTGTTTGTCACGAGCATCCCCATGATTGGGAACGATGCCTTCCAGGCGCCATGTTTGCCCTGAGAACTGCTCCACATGAGAGCACAGGCTTCACTCCAGCTGAGTTAGTCTATGGACGTAACCTCAAAGGCCCACTGGAGTTTGTAAAAAGCCAATGGATCGAGCCGGACATTCATCCATCCATCCTGGAGTACATCTTAGACTTGCTTCAAAGAATTAAGTACTCACGGGAACTCTCACTTGAGAATATTGTAAAAAGTCAAGTGTAAAACAAATCTTACTATGACATTAAGGCAGTTGAACGGAAGTTCAAAGTTGGTGATAAAGTCTTAGTACTAAAGCCAGCTAGAGCCAATAAATTAGAGATTTATTGGGATGGCCCTTGCGAAGTATTGAAACGGTTGTCTGATACCAACTATCTCATTAAAAAGTCGTTTGGTTTGCAAAAAGAAACCGTGTATCATGTAAACCTTTTGAAACCCTATCTGCCTAGGGAAGGTGCCAATAATTTCACTCTGTCTGACGAACGTGATCTATATCACAAGGACCATGTCTGGACAGGCCAGCCGTGTGATGGTCATCTCACTTCTAAAGAAGCCATGTCTCTCTTTAAGAAGGTCGGCGATTTAACTGAATCGCAGAAGATTGATCTACTAAATGTTTTTGACAAAGTAGATGGAGTTTTTTCAACTCTGCCGGGTCAAACCGACCTTGTTGTACACGACGTTGAACTTGTTGACTCTAAAGTCAAACCTTGCAAGTATTATCGCCAAGCGAAATACGAGCGGGATATAATTGTTACAGAGATACAGCGTATGCTCAATCTCTGTCGTATTGTTGAAACTGACTCTCGCCACGGCTCTCCTATGATAATCATTCAGAAGGAAGATGCTAGTCCTCGCCCTCTAGCTGATTACCGCGAGCTCAACAATAATACAGTCACCAAAGACTACCCCATTCCTAACATTGAGGAATGCATCGAACGAGCCGCTAAGTTGAAATTTATTTCTATATTTGATTTGAATCGTGGATTTTGGCAGGTGCGTTTGACGCCCCAAGCTTCCTTGGCTGCCACTATCACTACTTCCATAGGGAAATTTGCTCCCCTAATGATAAATATGGGAATGAAGAACGCCCCATTTTGGTTCCAGAAGCTAGTGGATAATGTCACCCGTGGCATGGAGGAATATGTCACCCCTTTCCAGGATGACACTGCTGTTGGCGCTGAAACATGGCCACAGCATCTCGATAATGTTTTGAATTTTCTCACTGCTGTCAAGAAAGCCGGGCTTACTGTGAATGCAAAAAAGTCGCAGGTTGCTTGCAGCAAAGCCACCTTTTTAGGTCACGAGGTTGGCAGTGGATCCCACACACCCTCTGAGGTTAAGGTCCTTGCCGTGCAAAAGTTCGCACGCCCCCAAACCAAGAAAGATGTCAGTTCCTTTCTGGGCCGCCTCGTTGGTTATTATCAAAGATATATTAACCATTATTCTGAAATCTGTGCTTGCCTCACAGACTCCTTGAAAAAGGAAGCTCCCGATCCCGTTTTGTGGGATGAGTCCAAACAAACTGCGTTTGACTCTTTGAAAACTGCTTTAGTGACGTTTCCAGTCCTAAGAGCCCTCCCGACCTAGTCAAACTTTCATTTTATAGTGCGACTGTTCCGAACGTGGCATGGGCTGTGTGTTGTCCCAAGTGTTGGATGAAGACGAACACCCTTGTCTGTACGTTTCTCCCAAACTTACAGCTAGGGAGCAGAATTATGGCACGACTAAAAAAGAATGGGCGTGTTTGATCTGGTCTGTTGCTAAGTTACGACCCTACATTTATGGGACAAAATTTATCATCGAATCAGATCATAACCCGTTACATTGGCTCAAGCAAATGTCTGGCAAAAATCCCAGATTGCTTAGGTGGAGCCTTACCCTACAAGACTACGACTATACAGTTCGTTATAAACCTGGAAAGAAACATGTCAATGCCTACACACTTAGCCGGTATTTTGTTTAAACAGTAAACTTGTTCAAACTTCTGTTTTCAGTAAAAATTGACTAAAAATTAATTTTTGTCTTTATTATGACATTTTGGTCGGTTGGAAGCTCATCCTTAAGCAACTTCCAGTTAATCCCCGTTTTAGACTTTTATACCTAAATTTTAAGTGCCAATGTTTGCTCTTTTTGTCATTATCAACGCCTTCCTGTGTGGAAGGATAATTACAAAGATTGTACGACACAGTAAAAATATTCATTAGGAGTATTCTACGGGAATTGTAATCTGTCCCCGGTTAGTTCCTCTTTAAGTTTTATACGAAATGGTTTTCTTTATAAAAAAAAAACTATCAGTTTACCCCTGGGAGATAAAGGATAGCCCTGTTTAGAAGGTTGTTGGTTTTTATCCACAAACCTCCTAGTGTACTATTTTTATGTATAAGCTGTTTGGTAACCTTAAACCATTCTAGTGGGAATAGTTTAACAGTAAATAGAGCTGGTCGTTTACGGCGCACCATACTATTCAATTTTCTAACAACTATCGCAGTCTAGGTTAATTAAAATGCGGCGGAGGGTTCCTATCACAGTCATCCCAGATAAAAAAAGACTAGACTTGAGCAGAGGCAGAATCCGTACAGGACGCATTTCCAGAGCAATAGACAGCCTCATTTACTTGTTATAACGAAACAACAAAATTAACTTTGTATTTCTAGTGTGTTTCTTGATATTTATGTTTTTTTTTGCCCCACTCTCTGAATACTTGTACGATTTTCCTGCACAGATGCAGCGCGGACAGTATTTAATTAGTGGTTGCAAAAATAGTGTTCTTAATACTTGTATTTTAACTTTGCTTTAAAATTAATTAAGTCACAAAAACGTAAGTCCCCCAAAAATATAAAATGGCGATTTTAATTTTTGCAAAACCAGTGTTCTTTTTAAACTTTGTAAAAACGATCCTGGGATAGGACTAAGTATCCCCTGGAGGTGTATTTCCTCAAAACTGGAGATGTATTTTCTCTCCGGAGGTGTATTTCCTCAACTGATGCATTTATACCGCGTATTCTTGCAATTTTGATTACAGTGCTTGGCAGTTCAAGTTATTGGCATATCTTGTGTGCAGAAACCTTTCTGTTTTAGCTTCTATTATGGAGTTCAACAGAAACCTCAAATAGAATCTCCTTGGTGGGGAGCTGTAAAGAAGGCCCGAGTTCTTCACCCGATTTGAGAGGATACCTCAACTCAAATTAACAACAACCTGAGGACAACTTCGTTTACGGCAACGAACAATTTTTTTTTTCTCGGCGCCTCGGCTGTGAAAAACCCCAACTTCAACCACCTGTAACTTCCAGAAAAATAGACCAATTCGTATCATCTAAAAAGGCTCTTAATAGCCACGAACTTTGTCTGTATTCCCCCGGAAACAGAACATGAAAATTCCTTCTAGAACTTCCACAGCATCCATTTGAAAAACGCACGAAACGAAGCTGTAAAATCACCGTAGCGCACTAGACGCCATTTTCGCCACTTGTAAAAATTGTATTTACTTTTATTTTTTCACTTAGGCATAAAGCCAAAGACATTAGTTTAGTGTTTGTTAGGAGGGGCTTCCTCTACGAAGGTACTTAACCTCAGTAATAAATGTACAGACATTTTGTTTTGATATTTCTTAAGTAGATTTAAGGTGACGATCTGAAACGCACTTGAGAAATGTCCGACATCCAAAATCCAATTTTGCGGCTGCGAATAATGTTTAAAGTATTTAAAATGCGTTTTAGCATCTTGCTGGTACTTTTAAACTTTGCTTTTATAATAATCTTTTAACGTAATCTTTTGCCATCACCACTACCGGAGCTTAGGCAACATATTTATCTTACGAATTTTCCCGGACACGTCTTTTCCGTTTTAATTAGTTGTTCCTTAAAAACCGACTTGGCTTTCGATTCCCAAAGTAAAACCTGGCTTCCCAATGTTAATAACCGAATTTATTGAGATCTTTCCTTTAATAGTCGCGATGCATAACATCGTGGTTTACTAAGAAAACAATACTAATTAAAGGCCTTTTACACGTTCCAAACAATGAGTATAACTCTACTGGCCTCTCTCTACCACGCAGTCAATAATTGTTCCTTCAAACGGCGCCAAAGCAGAAACCCTTTGCTCTGCCGACTTTTCTATTGTTCTCCAGGTCCTCAGCCAATCAGACCCCGTAGTTCTCCTGGTCGTCCGCGCGAACTTCCGGTAACTAGCATAAAAAGCCCCCGCTCCCCTCACTCGTTAGCATACGCTTATCAGACCTCGGAGCCAGAAGTGACTATGCCAGTCGGTATAGGAGATGTCCCGTCTGAATGTTGCCATACCGGGCAAAGGTAGTTGGTTCGTATTAGACTAGTGTTAGTTTAGAAAATTTAATTTGGAAACCCCATTCGAAATTTTAGTTTTAAACTTAACCTAACCTTAAGCTTTGAGGGAATTATGGAGGTGGAGCCATAGTCGGCATTCTAGGCCCCCATCGCCATAACGTCAGGGTTCACGGTCCCTTACTAAAAACCAGCTTTTTTTTCCCGTGTTTATTATTAATCAACTTAATCTAAACACTTAAATCTGCAAGCGATGACATATTTGCTGAAGCCGAGACTTCAGTGGTGGACTCCCAAATATTAAGGATCTAACAGATTTGAAGATTTGATTCTAGGTCGGACTTAGAAAACAGTAAGACTTAGAAATCTTTAAGTCTGCCCACCCGAGACCCCTCCTGAAAGCTCTGCTGAAGAATGAGCTAACTCGCATCATTGAACACTCTTCTTCCTCCCATGTAGCGGAAGTCTTCCTGCGTGACGCCAGACCACTTTCCTTGAACGAGGATTTCCTGCGAGGTGGGTCAACAGCATGACCAAGGTTGCATGGGGCCGATCCAAAGCGAGAATTCAACAACGAAAGGTAGATGCTGACACATCTCACAAAGTCGAGGATGGTTCTCCTGTCGAATGCGTTACCTACCTGCCCGGTGTGAGTGATTCCATCCACAACATCCTCGCAAAAAATGGAGTCCAGTGCAGGCATCGCTATCCTCCCAATATCAAAAAGTTGCTGCGCTCCAAACCTGCTGTTACTGCTGCTTCGCCACCTTCCTCTCCCCCTCCTCCCACTCGTCCCCCATGTGCCCCCCACCGCTACCCAACACGAAGCAAATCAAAGAATAGTGCACCCCCACCAGTCAGTCCCCCCTCCCCCTCCTCAGTGATGCCGGCTGATAGGCCTGTTTTGGGCTTACCACCACCTGAGGTGCGCAATCTCCAAAAAGTGGTCTATCAGGTGCCGTGCCTGGATTGCAATGCCACTTACATCGGAGAAACGAAACGCCGTCTGGAATTACGACTCAAGGAGCACATGGGAGACACCCGATGAGGGGAAAAACTGAATGGGATTGCCCAACATCATCACAAGACAAACCACAGTATTGCTTGGGACCAGGCGTCAGTGCTCCTCCACTCCAACACCAAACAAGGAGCACACCTCCGGGCACTCGAATTCCTCGCAATTAAAAGATTTTCTCGTCGACGAGTGCCTCTCATGAACCTTACTGGCCCTTCCCACGACCTAATTGAAGAACTTGTCCCATTGCCTCTAATTGCCAAACTAGACACGAAGTGGAATTTGACTGCAGTCGTCGATCGACCCTCTAGTGAATAACTTAGAGATCAGTGGTCGGCAGCACGTGCGCGAAGATTTAAAGTGCAACATGGAGTAAGCGCACATCGAACGATCTTTCTCTGCTGTGGTGTGGTCTTCTGAAGAAGAGGAACGGTGTTATCTTCCTCGAAAATTTAAGTGGACTGTTGTCGAAACATTCTTGGAGGTGATATTAGTGTATTCATATAATTTATTATGTCTGAATATTATCACTGTCAACGCCGTTTACCGGTTTTTGCATTTAGAAAACAGTCTTGACTATTTGTGTGTAATTCCCGCGGTTTGCAACAAATAGATTTATTTCATGTAATTCCCGCGGTTTGCATGTTATAACGGGTTTCCGAGGTCCCACAAAACATTTCTAATCGAAATTGTATTTTTACTCTTCACCTTTAATGTGAAGTTTGAGTCGAATTTCATGTAAATTCTTGTTGATTTTTCCTGTTGTAAAAATCGCCGTGCTTTAATGTAAAAGCTTTTCTTGTTCTGACACTAGTTGAATTTAAATGTAACTGCTTGTATTTATTTTGCATTTTAATAAACCTAAGAGTTTGTAAAACGCCTGTTTTTCTGCTATTTAGACTAAATGTAGAAGTTATAATACTTAAGAAAACCACTTAATATTTAAACTTAAAACTGCATTTAGAAACACCCACCTGGTGGCAGCGAACACCCCCCTTTAAAGTTGTCTAGTTAGCCTACAGTTAGGACAAATGACTGTCTGTTACCCATGCTGGGCCAGTAGTACATGTGTGCTGTTTTCCGTAAAAGTAAAAACCGCCACCAAACTAGAAGTTTAAAGGTCAAAACCACATTGATGTCGGCGAAGTTACAAGCACCTTGAGAATCGTAGCTTCGGCCGCTACAAGGTTCAATCGTGTTTTGCAGAGACCAAAAATTCATACACAAGTAACGTAAGGTAACAAAAATACGACAATTTTAACTTGATTAAAATTAGTTTTTACTATCCTAAAATACTTACCTCTAGTATGTGCTAAAATCGTTTTCGATTTGCTTTTCTACCCGATTTTTTAAACCCCTTAAAAGTTTAAAACACCTACAACACAACACTTGCAATGCAATGAGGTTAGCCTACATGCCACTTGGTGCGCAACAATCGTTGACTATGCCTACAATAAGCCAGCGCCAGCCCAACAATGACACTTCGTTTTCCGGAACCCACAACTTGACTTTCCCAGGGTTCGGCGAAGCGGGGAGGCTGGCAGGGCTGGATTAAACCTTGTAGAGGCCTGGTGCTTAAATTTTAATGTGGCCCTATTCCCTCTCTCTCTTCCCCCCACCCGTCCTGTCCTGCAGAAAAAGTATTTTTTTTAACAATATTTTTTTTTGTAAAAACAGCAAAAAGTATTTTTTTTTTAAATTTAAGGCTGAATTAAGTGGTTCTCTGGACTGGCTAAAAAAATTAACGGGTGTTTTTTTTTATTTTACTTTTATCCGAGATTTTTCAGATGCGTGCATGTTTTTTATTTTATTTATCAAACAAAAAACTTCAGTTACTTATTTTTTGTTATGGAGTGTAATATAAATGTTTTAAAGCCTGGTGCAGCATGCAAATGTTGCACATTGACAAAAGTCTTTCTTTACATCCAAGTTTTTACATGTGACAAGCCTCTGAATAACCCTTTCAAGGCGATCACGGGAATGGAGCAAAAAGCACATCTGGTCATCGGCTCCATGAAGAGATTGGTGAAAGAGTTGATTCGTAATTGGAATTTTTTTTAGACAGTGTCATCTAAAATGTTTCATGCGCTAAGAAAAAACGATCCTGAGAACCACCTAATTAACTTTAAGCAGCCTAAAATAGTACCTGCTTTATTTTTCCGTGACTGTGAGGCCCCCTTGAGGCATGTGGCCCGGGTGCTTCAGCACCCAAAGCACCCCCCTTAATCCGGCCCTGGAGGCTGGGCGGATCCTACTAGAGGTAAGTATTATAGGATAGTAAAAATTTTAATCAAGTTAAAATTGTCGTTTCTTACTATCTGTAAAATACTAACCTCTAGTATGTGCTGAATTTGTCCAATAGGCCAGTGGGACAGCACGAACCCTGCTAACTCTCGTTGCATTGCACTCCACACCAACAATACAGTAGACATCACACTTTAAACACTGCCAGCTAAGAAACTTTACCCATCTCAGCACTTGTCTCGGCCGAGGTCCTCAGCCGTGGACTGCGATCCACCACTGGTATTGCCACCGGGCAAGTGATGACAACTGTCCATCTTTCCACTGTGTACTGTCCACTGTGTACAAGGTGCATATCCCCACAACTTCTTCACCAGGAAAAAGTTCATGTGGGCCAACCCCTCAACACTCCTCGTGTTGGGTGGGAATCTCTCCAGTATTCACTTTAACAGCTGGAAGCTTTCCACCATTGCAACACCAAACACTGCCTCGTGACGTGTCACCTGAACTTCACTGCCTTTGCCCACCTTCTTTCTCCCATTTAGAGAAAGTCCCAGCGGGCACGATGACATTGCAACACTCCTTGTGTTGCGTCATCTCCTTTCCACTGTGTACAAACTTCACTCACTCACCAACAACACTTCCAGCCGCCACATGGGGATGCTCCAGACCACTCCCACTCGCCGCATCTGTATCACGAAGATAATGGGCGATGAAGGTGTTCTTGTTGGTCCAAGAGCAGGCAGCTACCACATCATTAAGTGGGGTGCCAGACGCGAAGGCCCAAGACGCAGCCAAAGCCCTCAACGCATGGGCCCCTCATATTCGCAGAGATGTGTAGATGGTCCAGTCCGTACTCATACGCTCGCTTGATGACCTCACAAATCCATTTCCCTATCTGCGCTGGTAACGGTGTAACGGTAAGGGAACGATACCTCCAGATGCTCTAGCCCATTTCAAAAACTGCTGAGTGAGTGTAGATCCTGCTCGTCCCGAACGTCCAGACTACTTCTTCAAATTGGTCCTAAGAAAAGTTGGAGAGCTCGGACCGAGCCTTGAGTCCACTCCGTTCCCCCTGGATCAACCATTGGCTTCAATGCCTTAATCACCAAAGGCATGGAGGCCACATCTGGTCTTTGATTCTTCGCAAGGAAGTCAGCTGGAAAACCCAACGACTCGGACAACTAGTCTCGAGCAAAACGGATGTTCTTGCCATCTCTCACCAGAGCAGCTAGCTCGCTCTGCCAAGCCGTCGAAGCCAGAGCCACCAAGAAAATAGTCCTCTGTGTCAGTAGAAGCAACGTACTATTACTCGGTGGGCTTAGCTTGGCAAAAGAGCTTGGCGTTTGATATCACGACTTCCCACGGCCGAAAAGCTTGGCGGGAATCCTTAACAAGCTTTGTTTTGGGGTAGATTCTTACTACTAACGCTTTTTTTTATAGCCGACGAAAATATACATTACCTGTTTTACATTAGCAGATTCCCCCTTTGAGCTATTGAATCCCCTAGAACTTGAAGGTTGCCTTCCTTGCCGGGCTTGTACCTTACTGCGCATGCGTTGGGCTGCTTATATAAACCCCAGCGCAGCGGCACTCGTCATCATTTATCCTAGGGCGTTCGCCGCGTTCGTTCGCTCTTGAGCTTTCCCGAAGATCATCGCCACCGCATACCTCCGCCCTCTGCGGTAGGCTTTTACCTCCACCTTTCACCCTCCGCTTACAGGCCGATTCAGCGGAGGTCACCGGCTGACATTCCCCTCCGCATACCTTCCGTTGTGTCTAACCTTTCCTTCTGCCTCCTTGAACATGGAAGTTCTAGAGGCCGCTCTTGACCGGGACTCACTAGGGTGCTCGCCTCCACATCAACCACAAGATGGCCTTCCGCGGTCCCATGGTACTCTCCCTTCCAAAGACTTCCGGTCTTCACGTGATTTACCACCATCCTTTCCTTTGGTCCCGGTGTATGACCCGCTACCATATATAAAAAAAGAAACAAAGCCTTCTGCCTCCGCCCACGGAAGGCCGCTTCCCTCTTCACTTCGGCGGTTGCCTCCCTCCGCTCTACGGACGGCGCCTCCCTCCACTCTTTCTTTCAGGATTATCCTACCTTCCGTTGCTTTGCAGCGGTTTTATGGGTACTTCGCCTGCACCTCCGCCTTCCGTCGTCATACGGAAGGTACGTTCCACCACTACTACGCCGGGGACGGTCGTTCCGCCTCCCACTGCTTCCATCTGGACCAGTGGATGTTGCGCCGGCCTTTTCGTTCATGAGCCGATCCTCCCCACGAAGACTCACTTCTCATCATTGCATTCCTTTGCCACATGCAGTCTTTCTTCCCTCTGCTTCCACCCGTGAAGGGCGCTTCCCTCCGCTTTGCCGAAGAGGCCTCCCTCCGCTCTTCCTTTCAAGATTATCCTGCCTTCCGTTGCTTTGCAATGGTCTTATGGATGCTTCGTTTGTTCCTTTGATTAAAGATGACTCTCCTCCTCACTGGGCTTACCATGTCCTTCCATCATTCCTCCGGAATGTTTTCTCGTCTACCGTTCCTCTCTGAAGCCACTTCAACACGACACTATGTCCCGTTCTTGCTTCCAGCACCTCCGTTCCTCGGATGAGCGATCCGCCTCCCAATTTGGCCTCCTCCTACGGAGGTGTTCCGAGTTTTCATCAAACGTCACGCCACATGACAGGCGGACGCTCTTTCTTACCTTTCTTCCGAATCTCCGCATCCTGGCAAGCTCTTCTTACCACCTGTATATCATCGTCCCATGGATGGCGGTAGGTGCCTTCATTTTTGTCTACTTCCTTACGCCGTCTCCCCGCACTTCCGTTCCTCTTGGTCCGTAGCCCGGGATGGCTTGTGTCATTATGGAATATTGTTACCCCTCGCTTCCCCTGCTCGGCCTCCGTCCGTACCAGGACGGGGGGGGGGGGGGGGTTGCATTCCAAGTAAAAACGTCAGCATCACGTCAGCCCGTGTTCTTCCGACTAGGCCCTGGTCTCTAACACGGTGGTAGGGCTCTTACCACCTGTCACAACCTTCACTTACACTGTACCCACTGCACATCCTCCTGCGCCGTCTCCTTCATGTATGGCACCTCGACCGTCACGCCTCACCACATCCTGCATCATTGCAGTTTGCACTTTGCCTACAGCATTCTACATCATCCTCTCTTGCTACTTCCCTTTACAAAGATTCTTTCTTCTCTAGCCACCACGCCGGTCACTTCGCTTCGCAGGCCTCCGCCTTCCGCATTTCTGCCTTCCGCCTCCGCGTTCCGATGCCTCTTGCTACAGAAGCACCGCGTGCTGACGCCTCCCGGGACTCTCCGTGTCTTGTAGTACCGCGGACATATCTACCATCCCTTGCGATTAACCACCTCTGACACGGGTCTTGCGTTCCCTTCCCAACATATTCTCTCGCACTGAGGAATGCCCGTCTCCAACTTTAAAAAAAAAAAAAAACGGTCCTCGCCTGCCAGCACAGCTTCTGGATCTTCCAAAAACATCCGGGCTTCATCCTCGCGAAAACGTTCAGTCCCGGCATTGCCAACATCACGATCCAGTAGTTCCTCCTACCTCCTCCCAAACGAAGCAAGACGGATTCACCTTCACCCACCGCAACAATTACTTCGGTATCATCATCTTCCTCCCCCACTACGGGAACAAAGACTACCCTCCCTCCGGTCCACACAGCAACCAGAGGCCGACACACCATTTTAGTTCCATGTTCACAGACCGACGTGATCCCAGCCGTACCGGGGCCTTCCGGCCTCCGCCCTCCTGTCAGTACCCTAAAAAAGACAAGTATTCCAACCCAATCCTCCGTCCGGATCAAGCTGGCCCGGCAACGTTTTGCCCCATCGCTTCGTCTTCAAGCTCCTATATCAGACCCTAAGTTACCAGTTACCTCACCTCCCCTTCCACAGGCTCTTCCTCCTCCGATTCCACAGGACGACTCGTTCTAGGCTGAACCTCCGCTCACCCCATTTTCCCTCCCGGACTGTGCTCCATGAAGCCTTAACAAGGGGTCTTCATCTTTTGGCCAGAGAGCAGGAAAACTTAAACCTCAACATTGACTTTGTTGTACAGTTTACTCAGCGATTCGCCAACAACTATGCAACTCTCCGCAACTCCCTGGCGGACTTACCTGCCCTCCGCCAGTCTGCCACTAAAATGGAAGCACTCCAAGTCGAAAACGCTCACCTCCGCGCCACTAATGATGCCCTAACAAATGAGCTTGAAGTCATCAACAGGAAATATTATTCCCAGTGCCTAAACTATGCCTTGCTTCGGGCCCATTACAACTGGGTGTCGCCTATTCCATCCTCACCGCCATGGAGGGCATATTACTGCTCAAGATCACGGACGCGTCGCCCTCATAATGCTCCCGCCGCTCTTGGAACTCCCCTGTCACCAACAGCTGCAAGAACGGTCGTTTCAACGCCATCCCCATCCTCCGCCCACCGTGCTGCTCCCTCGCCGCTCCCATCACCATATCAGGACCCTTCTTCAACGGCGCCCACTGTTCCGACAATACCTACCGAGGCATTTCACCCCTCCGCTTCCACCTCCGGTTTCGCCAGACGGGTCCTCCGTTTCTTCTGTATCACAGGCTCCTTCCTCTTCCTGCCACACCGAGCGAGCAACCTTCTTCCGTTTCACCTAGCCTAGGACTAATTCTACCTTCTGTGCACTCCGCTACTTAACCTCCGCTCCCTGTGCCTCCGGCAGATACTTCGGTACTTCCGGTCCCCGTCAAACCATCACCGGCCATCACTGGCAAAACTCAAAACACAACCCTCCATTGCCTGGCCTATCCAGTTATTCTGTATGGCAATTTGACGATGCGCCATCCTTCCTTCCGGTTTTCCATGGCATCTACCCCAATGTCAAATCAGCGACCTGCCCTGTTCCCCTTGCCGCTCCAAGGCAACAGGGGTGACCTTTGGCTTTCGACTAACGCCGGACTAAGACACTTTCCTATTCTGCGTCTCCAAACCTTCTCTTCGGCGAGAAGTCCGCCTATGTCAAACCTCATGGATCTCGTGCGCATTCCTCTCGCCGATATTCCTTCGGGCCTCCTCCGCTACAACAGGCGGTCCACCAGGATCAGTTTCGATGTTACTACTTCCCAGGACTAATCTCTGTGCGCGTCCGAGCCGGACATTCTACAAGACCCTTTCCATCACCTGTCGCATTCCACGGCCCCTTTTTGTTCTTCTTCCAAGACAACAACAATACCGACGTCATGCGCATCTGCTACGGCGGTGTGTTTTCCCTCCGGTCGCACTCAAACTTCTTGCCTCGGCCTTCGCATCTGCCAGACACCTTCCTTGAACCATGTTTTCTCCAATATCTCCATTCCACCGAAGCTTCTCCCGGATCCTCCGGATTTCTGCTGTGTACTCTGGTTCATCCTGCATCAAGACGCCACTCTAACATACCTCCGACCCTTTGGTTGTGCTCGACCACTCCTGCCTCCACAAATGCCTCCGCAAGACCATCCTGCCTACTTCCTCCGTTCCGTCATCTCTATCCTCCGCCTCCCGCAAGGTAAGAGGCTTCAAATACTATTTTTGATCTCTCTGCCTTGCACCCGTATGAATTGACCTCTGCATGTGATGACGTTCTTTAACCATATTGAAATTATTTATAATAACCCTTAGCTTTACCGCACCCCAATCTCACTCTTACCGGACGAGAAAGGAGCAATTTGCACCTCCACTCTACCTAATACCTCCGTCCTGGCGGGCGCCTCCGCCCCCGAGTGAAAGTGGTTGGGTCAGCAGACTGGTTTTCATCAGGACATAATATGCCTGGGGCAGCCGTCTCGTACTGCGGAAATCTGGCCTCTGGTTGCCGGAAAACGCTGTCCTCCACGCCACTAATGATGCCCTAACAAATGAGCTTGAAGTCATCAACAGGAAATATTATTCCCAGCGCTTAAACTATGCCTTGCTTCGGGCCCATTACAACTGGGTGTCGCCTATTCCATCCTCACCGCCATGGAGGGCATATTACTGCTCAAGATCACGGACGCGTCGCCGTCATAATGCTCCCGCCGCTCTTGGAACTCCCCTGTCACCAACAGCTGCAAGAACGGTCGGAGCCCCCCTCCGAGTTACGAAGTCTGCTAATGTAAAACAGGTAATGTATATTTCCTTCGGCTATAAAAAGACTAAAATTGCAGAGCCTGTACCTGCTTAATTTTAGTTTTTATTGCCTAACCGAAAATATACATTACCTTAACTTCTGCCCAAGCCTCCCCGCTATGAGCTTGGTTCTGGTAGGAGGAGAAATGATGTCGACTGCCGCAGTGCTGGGGTTTATATAAGCAGCCCGGCAGGGAAGGCAACCTTCAAGTTCTAGGGGATTCAATAGCTCAAAGGGGGAATCTGCTAATGTAAGCAGGTGCAGGCCCTGCAATTTTAGTCTTTTTGTATCACTAAAATAAATTCTTCCATGCGGTAAATAAAGCTGGTTCTTAGCTCATTTTACAGTTATTGCTCTGGAGATGTGCTCTTTTCATATGGACCTTTCTAATTGGTCATGTGGTTCAGGGGTTAGGGAGCTCCAAAGGGCCAAATTTATTGTTTTACATTGTTTTAAACATTGTTTTTATGCAACAATGCCAAACTGACAATTAAAGAAATTCATACGTTTGCAAGGAGATACTGCAATACTAATAAAAATGCTAATCAAATGAAAAAAGGTGACTGCTCTCCTCAAAATCTAACGAAACCAAAAAAGAAGAAAAAGAAATGGACCAGAAAACTAGATTGGCATTTCAAAATGGATTTCATCAATTTGAACCACAAATTACTGATATCTACCCCAAAACAAAACTTGTTAAGGATTCCCGCCAAGCTTTTCGACCGTATGAAGTCGTGATATCATACGCCAAGCTCTTTCGCCAAGCTAGTCCCACCGACTAATACTTCAAACATTAAATGAAATAATTGAAAATTGCGCTGTAAGCAATTTTCATACGTCTCATTTAACCTTTGAACTATTACTCGGTGGGGTTAGCTTGGCGAAAGAGCTTGGCGTTTGATATCACGACTTCAAACGGCCGAAAAGCTTAGCGGGAATCCTTATCAAGTTTTATTCTGGGGTAGTTTCAAATGTACCTAATCTGTTAATATATGTTAAATGTCCCTAATGGACTACACCAGAAGCTATGTAAAAGCTTAAATTGGATTTAAATGTTAAATCACTTTGGGCAATTCATTTATCGATATGCTACCTTGAATTAATTTCACCTATGGTTTACTTAACTAATTGGGCAAGATAGGCTAGCCTTTCTCCAATACAAAAGGAAGATAAAAATATCTATAATTTCCTTTCCTATAAGTATTCAGTATTTCTCAAAATATACCAGTTTTGCAGTTCTAGCACATTTCATTCAGCTTAATTTTTATCCAACGATCATGTGCATTTAAAACGAGCAGAACCATCGTACTAAATCCATCAAGAAGCACAGCTACCTTTTACGCTGGATATAATAATTACTTTGGAGGCAAGCACCATATAATCTTTAACCAATTTTTTCCTATCATCATATTTTAGAAATTATTATCAAATGAACACACATAAATAAACATAAATATTCAGTTTTAGTTTTACTCACAGACCAATTTGACGAAAAGTCGTAGTTTAGAAGCATTCATTACACAATGGCTGTCAAAGTTCAGGAGCTTGTATGGGCCTCGCATCAACACCTGGTGAAACTGGATAGTTATGGAGACGGCTTTTATCACACGCAGTGCCGAGAAAACGTAACAGTTCCTTCATTTACTCCTGGACACTCCTTTCTCGTAACAAGAACTCCAACGACAATTTGAAGTAGCCCAATACTTCATCTGTGGAATTAACACTCCATATTGTAACAACATCTGAAATTCTCGACGAGCGACAACAAGACGAACTGAAAGTGGGATACAGACAAGTTTGTTCACAATGGCGTCGTTCATTCTTGCGTTCTTCTTCATTTGGTTCACGTGGTCGTAATTTTTGATTATCGAAGGACAAGACAGTCATAACGAAGTTAGGAGTGGCTACTTTCCAAACTTACATTGTCTGACAAACAAAACGACTTTCGGCACCACCGCCGAACGTGCCACACGTCAGAAAAAAATTCACATGAAGCCCTTTTTGTAATTGCCACAAGCAAAACGTCTGCGATGACACCAGTGCCACTACAAAAAAATAAATATTATGCTAATTCGACATTACACATCTCCCCCACTCACCGACCCCACTCACGACTTTCTGTTTTTGAGGGTTAAAAGGGCCAAACAAAGTTTATATCGAGTCGCTCCGCGAGGCCGCAACACTCTGCGAGTGGTAGTATCCACTTCAGATTCCTCGGATGACTCATCCTCTGACTCTTTCTCCATATCATCCTCGGATTGCACAGATGACACCACGTACAGTTTCAACTCTTGCACATGAAATGTCCCCTGCATTACGTTACCTGTTACTCTATCACTCAACTTCATGGTAACTGGAGAACAAACCTCATGTACAACATACTGCCCCTGCCATTGTGGTACCATCTTCTTTGCGAGTCCCTTTTCTTTATCTGAGAGAAAATGGGCCTTCTTAAGAACCAGGTCACCTTTGGCAAAAGACAAGTCTCTGTGCTTTGCGTCATAGTATGGCTTTTGTCGTGTGGCTTGAGCAGCAATATTCTCGTGAGCTTTATCAATGGCTGCTCTCAAATTTTGAGTCAGCGTGACAGCCCAATCACTAGCTTTAGGCATCTTAGCTAGCTCAGCTTCCATAGCAGTTGGGTCACAGGGAAGACGCTGCTCTCTGCCTAAAGTAAGAAAAGCTGGTGTGAACCCAGTACTTTCGGAAGTTGCTGAATGCAACGCCATACCAATACCAGGGAGATTTGAGTCCCATTCTTTATGCGACTCTACTGTGTTGGTGGTAATCATACCCGTGATCGTTTTATCGTCCTCTCCGCAAGATTTGGTTGAGGGTGATAAAACGAGGTATTCTTATGCTTAATCCCAAACGTACTACACGTAGTTTTGAATATCCTCGAAACAAATTATCAGCCATGGTCCGACACAATGGTTCTCGGAATTCCAAACCTAGGAAAAACCTCCTTCATTAAGCAAAGAGCAACAGTTTGAGCTGTAGCATTCTTAATGGCAAACAGTTCAGGCCACTTCGTCAAATAATCGACTACACTGAGCGTGTGTTGCTTCCCTTACTTTCTTTTGGGATAAGGACCTGCCAGATCAATCGCAATAGTGTCTCCAGGTTGAGGCAAGTGTCTCGGCGACATCATCAACCCACGAGGGGGAGGGGCAGTTTCAGATTTTTGCAATTGGCATTGATAGCATGCACGTACGTACTTTGCAACATCCTTACTCATAATAACCCAAGTGTAAGTTTGTCTGATCTTCGCCTAGGTCTTTGCCGTTCCCAGGTGACCTGCGAGAGAATCATGGTAGGCTGCCATAATTTTGCTACGCCACTCTTTAGGAACAGTGATGCAGTACGACTCCACACCTGCAGGTGTTTGAAACTTCCTGCAGACTACATCATCCTTCAGCACGCTGTAACAGATAAGAGATGCCACCTTCTTACCCAGTTTATTGGGGGGGGGGGCAGGTTTCATCTCCTGCCCTCAAACATTTGGTGTGAAGACTAAGCATCTGATCTCGCAACTGGGCCTCCTTCACCTGCTGTAAAGATGGCGCTTCTATCTCACGCAGTACAGCAATGACTGAAGATTCTGACATTTAGGGAATTCTGGATAATGCATCCGCAACGATATTGATCTTTCCAGGGTTATAGGCCATGGAAAAATCAAACTGCTGCAAACGCCTGGCCCACCTTGTCAGACGCCCCATAGGATCTCTGACCGTTTTGAGCCATTGAAGCGACTTCTGGTCCGTTAACACTTTAATCCTTTTAGGTTCTCGCCATTTTTTCAATTCGCGAGCGAGAAAGGCCATGGCCGCAACATGGATGTCATGAACAAGTTGCATGCCTCACGAAAATAAATTGTACTAAAAAAACTATGCGGTCTTGGCGTATAAAAATTCGCAGACATTACGCCGTGGACATTCAATAATTATATTGTAAATTATTGAACAGAAATATAATTGGGACCATCGTCCTACGTTTTCTGTATTTAAAAAAATCTTAAAGTTCGACTATGTAAACAGCGCTAACGAAAGTTTCAACTTACAGTACTCGGAATGATAACATCCACTCGATATTCTTCCGTCACACGCCTGTTATTACTACCGAAATCATTATTTTATGTTTTATTACCATAAAAATAGTTTAAAGTTGCTTTATTCCCCCAATATTTACGATCGCTGAACGCTCGCTACCATTTCGTCCTGAGCGTCCATATTGACCGGCTGCCCGAAGCAAACGCGCTCCTGCTAGCGCCAATGGATACGACCTTGACTCGCTTCGCGTGACGTCACGAATGAACGTCCGACGGGTCACATGCCGCGAACGAACCAATCAGCGCACGCGATAGCACGCGATCGGGAAGAGTTTGAACAAGGGCCGTTGAAACAGCACTTTTCATTCGAGGAATACAGGTAGTGACGTTGGATAGGATCGTTTGTACCGAGGGCTGTTTTCAGCAAACAACGCAATTTTCATGTCGATTTTGGTGACGATGCCACAATAACATCGACTTAAGGTAATAAAAAGATGATTTGAATTAAATAAACCGAAATAAACCTTAAATATACGTTCCAAAATACCTAATTCAATCAGTTAGCCTCCGATGTACACAATAGTATTTTTTTTTTTTAAACGGCGTAGAACTGAGCGAACGATGTTTCGTCGTTTGGACTTTTTTGCAGCGGAATTGCGACGACGATATACCGTCGTTCGGACCTAAAAGGGGTTAAATGTTGAACACTCCACATATGGCCTCATCTTTTCAATCACCCAAACGATAGCCAGACATTCTCGTTCCACGACCGAATATTTACGCTCCTGTTGTGACAGTGCCCTACTTCCGTACATGATGGTAGCCAGTTTACCATCCTTCTGCAAAAGGACTGCTCCTGTGCCTACGGCACTCGAGTCCGTCTGGATGACGACGGGCTGGCTGAAATCCGGTGCCGTCATAACCGGTGCACTTGTAATGAAGGCCTTAAGTTCCTTAAAAGCCTTCTCACAAGCTTCATTCCAAACCAACGGACCTCCTTTATCCAGAAGACGATTGAGCCGTTCCGCAATATGAGAGTACCCCCTGATGAACCTCCTGTACCACGAGGTACATCCTAAGAATTGGCGAACGTGCTTCACCGTTTTAGGTTTCGGGTAGTTCAAGACTGTATCCACCTTACTAGGGTCAGGGCAAGTCCCAGTTTCTGATACTATGTGGCCTAACACCTTAGTTTCAGGTAAACAGATCGGTACCTTTTTGACGTTTATGGTGAGGTTAGCTTTCTGCAACCATGACAGGACTTCTCTTACAGTGCTCAGATGAATATCACAATCGGCCGAGGTTATTATGATATCGAGATATGCGACTACCCCATCCTTTCTCATATCGATGAAAAGATCATTGATAAGTCAAGAGAACGTCGCCTCACTGTTACACATACCAAACATTATCACCGTCGGTTTATACAAACCTGCTGGTGTCATAAAAGCAGCCTTGTCTTGGGATGACTTGCTCAAGGGGACTTGCCAATACTCGCTCTGCAAATCAAGAACCGTAATAAACTTCGGCTGCCCCAAGGTGTCCAGGAGTTCATCTATCCTGTTTAAAGAATATTTATCTTTTTCTGGTAATCTCTTTAATTTTCTGGTAGTCCACTATCATCCTCCACCCACCGGCTTTCTTTTTGCGGACAATGACAGGGGTGGCCCATGGACCGGAATGCGGAACGATTTGGCCACGCCGAATCATATCGTTTAAGATTTCGTCGAGTGCTTCACACTTTTCAGGACGAAGGTAGTATGGGCTAATTGAAAAGGGCTGATGGTCACCTGTGTGTAAATGATGTTCCAAGATGTGAGTTAACCCAGGTTCGGGATTAAAGGCCGCTGGAAATTCCTCCAACATATCCCCAAACCTTTTTTGTTGGCCTTCAGTCAAAAGAGCAGCTGAAAGCTTTTCCTTAATGGCTGGATCCAAACATTTAATAAAGTTAACTGTAGTTTGTTTTCGTTCCGTTTTATAGAAAGGATATCCTTCCAATACAACATCTTGTCCGTTCCATCGCCTTTGACTCCATACAGACCTTTTATGTCACCATGTAACAAGCATTGGTGACCTAACTGTTTTGCAACAACTATGGGGTAGACTACAGTTTTGCCTGGCAATTCAATTTTTGCCATAGCTCAACCATAAGTAGGCAAAGGTGCAGAGTTGGCAGACACAAGAGAGTCCTCCAACTGATTTAATTTAACCCCACCCTGCTGAAAGATTTCTAAGAAATCGGGGCCTGCTATAGTATAAGGTGCCGCTTCATCCCAGACACCTATTACAGTTTTACCACCAACCCTTACGAGAACAGTAGCCATATTGGCTGGACGTGGGATTCTTGGTGCCAGGTCACCCATCTTCTGGGGCCGTCCATCTAGCATCGTCCCCCGGGAAGTTACTTTGGTTTACAGGAGGATTTACTTTTTGAACCCTGATACCCCTTTTCCCAGAGCTCAATACTGGTTTTCCGTCGGTGGCAAATCATTGCTACTGACTGAATTGACCTGCCTCCCCCTTTTACTTTTTTAGGGGCCTTACACTGAAATGAAAGGTGACCTCTCCATAATTATAGCACGTTTCGGTTGCATTCTTATTATCTTTAGGCCTAGTGCCACTAGCTACAATCCCTGTACTACCAGACTGAGGTGCAGAAACTACTTTAGGTTGTGATGCTGCTTGAGGTGCCGCCGGCCCCAAATATACCTGAATTGCAGTTTGATCTAACAAACCCTCAATTTTATGTGCATCAGCAGCTAATTCTAACAGTGAGGTGTAAGATTTAGTTCCTAGCATAAGTTTTAATGCAGCGCCCATGTTATTTTTAACCAGGCGCACTTGTTCGTACTCTGGCATAGCGTAAGAGAGTTGCTGAATTTGCAGCGCCATATCATGGATGTAGTCTGCAACCATTTCACCCTCGATGTGTCTTCTAGATGTTAAACTACCTCATCGTGGTTGCGCACCTGAAACCTAACCATAAGACTCAACTTAAAATGCTGCTATGACAGTGGAGGAGAAGCCATAACCACTGTAATGCCATGCTTGTCAAAAGTGTAGGAAGCCAGTTTGTCGGGAATATGTGCTCAGGGATACCCCTTCCTACTTGAAGTTGTTCCGCCCTAAGCAAAAATTTCCTAGGACCATGTCCCAGAGGATCCCCATCAAATAGCTTCTCTTCAAACTTAGGAGTCCATATTGATGGAAGTGCCTGAACATTACTATTACCCATAGTTGTTGAGTTTGAGTAAGCCCACCTACACCTGGATAGTTTACATTAGGTTGTGCACTAGTAATATTACCTAAACTGGATTGTTGGCCAAATAAACTAGTTTGTTGATTCTCTAAACTTAAGTAAGGCTGCTGACTACCTGAACAAGGGTCAAGAGGTGGCTGACTACTTAAACCTGAACTAGGGTTAAGAGGAGACTGACTGCATGAACCAATATTAGTTTGTGCCGTAGTAGATTGTGGCTGCATACTAGCACCCACAAATGGGACATTATTTTAATGACTGACTACCCATTGTGGCTTGCATATTGGCTTCAATTGTAAGAAGACGCATATACTCAGCCAAATCGACTTGAATTGTTTGGTTTTGGACATTCGCGGCATGAGCCGTACTTTGTGAAAACTGAGACACATTCCCAGTATTATTACCTTGATTAATACCAAGTGATGGACCAGGCACGTTACTTTGCCTACTTTGCTGATATACCAATATTGGGGTATTAACTGGCAAATTTACATTTTGCAACAAAGGGTTACCTAAAGGAGAACCTGAAGGGGTATGACCGTTTGTCGACATTTTCACGAGCAAGAGAAAAAAACATGTTGCGTGATCTTAATATGTACTGCACATTCAAACACTTTCACAAAAAAACATTCCTGTTCTCATGAAAAATTCTGGAAGTTTTTGAAAAATCCCAGACCCAAAATAGGCCTATATTTAATCCATAAAAGATTTAACTTGGAAGCTTTAGACACAATTTCCAATTCAAAACATTTAATTTCATATAAATTCCAAAATTCGTAAAAGAATGAACTAGGCTACTAATTTTGAATTTCTGATTCAAATTCGAAATGACCAGACTACAGGCCCCCAGAGTAACACTCAATTTTCGGTATGTCTAAGCTTAATTAAAATGTTATCACAAAAAATCTCCCGGGTTCAATCGTGTTTTGCAGAAGCCAAAAATTCATACACAAGTGACGTAAAGTAACAAAAATATAAACATTTATTTCAAATATACCTAATCTGTTAATATATGTTAAATTGTCCCTAATGGATTACACCAGAAGCTATGTAAATGCTTAAATTGGATTTAAATGTTAAATCACTTTGGGCAATTCATTTATCGATAGGCTACCTTGAATTAATTTCACCTATGATTTACTTAATTAAGTGGGCAAGATAGGCTGGCCTTTCTCCAATACAAAAGTAAGATAAAAATATCTATAATTTCCTTTCCAATTAGTATTCAGTATTTCTCAAAATATACCAGTTTTGCGGTTCTAGCACATTTCATTCAGCTTAATTTTTATCCAATGATCATGTGCATTTAAAACGAGCAGAACCATCGTACTATATCCATCGAGAAGCATGGCTACTTTTTACCCTGGATATAATAATTACTTTGTAGGCAAGCACTATATAATCTTTAACCAATTTTTTCCTATCATCATATTTTAGAAATTATTATCAAATAAACATGCATTAATAGACAAAATAATAAATACGACGCTTTAACGGATATTTGCTTGGCCGTTTCAGCTTTTACGGCTGGCGTTAATGTTTACCATAGTTCCACAACTTAATAGTTAAGTATAGACGTTAGTCAGTTTTAGTTTTACTCACGGACCAATTTGACGAAGTGTCGTAGTTTAGAAGCATTCATTATGCAATGGCTGTCAAAGTTCAGCAGTTGTACGGGCCTCGCATCAACACATGGTGAAACTGGATAGTTAAGGAGACGGCTTTTATCACATTCAGTGCCGAGAAAAAGTAACAGTTCCTTCATTTACTCCTGGACATTCTTTTCTCGTAACAAGAACTCCGACGACAATTTGAAGTAGCCCTATACTTCATCTGTGGAATTAACATTCCGCAGTGTAACGACGTCTGAAATCCTCGACGAGTGACGAGTGAGAACCAAGACGAATGGAAAGTGGGATACAGACAAGTTCGTTCACAATGGCGTCTTTCATTCTCGCGTCCTTCTTAATTTGGTTCACATGGCGGTAATTTTTGAGTATCGAAGGACAAGACAGTCATTATGAAGTTGGGAGTGGCCACTTCCCAAACTTGCATTGTCTGACAAACAAAACGACTTTGGCACCACCGCCGAACGTGCCACACATCAGAAAAAAAATTCACATGAAACCCTTTTTGTAATTTCCACCACCAAATCACCAGCGCCACTACACAGCAAAAGCAGAAGTCGAGGAGCGCCGCATCCAAAACGAAATTGGGGTCGTTGCCAAACCGAAACCAGCGTCGTAACTCATAACAAAAATTTAACACATGAATACATATAAAAAAAAAAATATTATACTAATTCGACATTACACCCCTGTGACAAGTTTTCCCAGCTTTGGCCCAATCCGGCCAATCCCTGTTCAATTCAGGTTCTGCCCAAATATCCCATGTAGGCGGCATTGCCATCAGGCTCAAACCAGCACCATTAATCGTTCTCCACTCCTATGGCCGACCATTGTTCCTCATGGCCCGCTAATGCCCCCGCCAGTCATCCTGGCTCTGGGCATTTGGTGACAATACACAGTCTGATATAGATAGTCTGCCAAACAACCACCATGGAAACTTTCCAATGCCAGCCTGATTCGCAACAACACACTATGATGCCACACCCAACCATATCACTTCGCCGCCATTTTGATTTGCCCGACGGGCTCCACACAAATCTCTACACTGCCTTTTCTACACTTTGCCCTTTTCAAAGTCGGGACAACCTTCGACTGGGCATCATGGAGTTTCCACATTTTTTACGTGCCTTTTTATGCACTACAAAGTCGGGACAACCTTTGATTGGGCATCACGGAGTTTTTAAATTTTTACATGCCTTATTACGCACTGCAAAATCGGGACAACCTTCGACTGGGCATTACATAGGTTTTCTGTGCTAACCGCAGGAAAACTATTTCATACTCACAAACTCTTACGACCAGCTGCGCCAGCGGCAAAGAGAAGAGTGGTGAGAGAGAGGGCGTAGGAGAAGTGGACTGGAGAGGGCGGAAGTGATGCAATTTCGCACATATTACAATTTTTAATTAGTCAATGACATAGTTAAAAAGTGCCGTAGGTTAAGGAAGAGACCCCATTTTGTAAGTGAGGAGTGAACCACGAAGGAGTACTATTTTTATGATTAAAACTACTTTATTGTAAAACCACGTAGAATCGTAAGTAGTTGTACCGAATTCACGTGTTGCCAAATGGACCCTGTCTTCTTTTGTCGTTAAATAAGGATAATGCCTTTCAAAGCTACCTTTCATTTACCGATTTGTTTCTACTGGGGCTCTTACCTCTCTTCTCCTTCTCCCCCACCCCCCTCAATAAACCATACTCCCAAGTCAGCCCAATAAGATACCAAGTCTTAAAGAATACTTTGGGGCAAAATAATCAGTTTTAATAAAATGTGTAGGCCTATATACATTTGTGCCCTAAGACTTGAATTTAATTTTGTTGTAATATACATTGCATGATTATGTTGCTAGCCTTATATTTTCTTTCCAACTGTAGGAACGATTACAAGAGATTGACCAGAAAGTGAATCAGATGGAACTAGAGGAAAAGAAGAAAATTGAACATAAAAAAGACTTAATCAAGGATGCAGAACGGCGCCAAGAAGAACCTGTAGACGATTCAAAATTAGTGGACACAATGTTTGATTTCTTACAAGGAAAAGGTGCCGATTCCTCTGATGAGGCACCACCAAATGCATTCAGGGTAAGTTGCTGCTTATTAAAAACTGTTGTGTCAAGTTATGTTAGTCTGTTGTTCCTAACAAATAGCCAGTCTAAACTTCACAAAGTTGCACGCTAAAAGTTTTTTTTATTTAAAATACAGAGATATTAATTTTTACTGCTAAAACCAGGAGCTTATAAATATGTGGGAGTGTCCATGCTGTAACTGGTGCTTCATATTCCATCTCTTGTCACAATATTGTCTTGGGAGAGAAGCTGTTCTGTGGGTTTCGTTTCCTTGCTCCAGCACAGTAGATCCAATTTCGTCAGTATTTTATTGTACTAAAGCACTGCTAAAAAGCACCAGCTTTCCGGTACGTGCGTGAACAGGCGTTGAGTCATGAGGCAGACATGCGATCTACCAGTCGGCCTTGGCTTGAAAAAGCCATCGCTTTTCCCCTTCAATGTAAGGGAACGCTGTTGCACGTGGAGTTGCCGCATGCCTAGACTAATCGTAGCATGAATGATATTTTTTGCACCTGTGTATTAAATTAAAACCTGTACAGCTCATTTTTAACGTTTAACAGTGTTATACGTCTCGAGGTGCTTGTAGGCAAAGTTAAATTACTTGGGTGACTGTTTTTACTTTTGCGGAGGTAAAAACAGCTCTCTACAGACCCAGAGTGGGAGATAAAGAGTTCTGAGCCTAGGCTCCCAGGTTTAAGTAATTTACTGGTATATTCGCTGCCACACGGTGGGTTAAGTTAATGGTGGACTTGTTTAAAAAGAAGTTTGATTTCTTATCTTTACTAAACTACCATTAATCGACAAAGTCTAGCTGTTTTTCAACTTTCGGTTTTAATAACAGTAGGTGCACAAAATAATCAGTTTACATTTCAGCTAGATCAATTTTAACTTTGGGAAGTTACAAAAATAGGCTTTGCAATGAAAGCAACACTCAGGATTTTACATTAAAATCGGCACTCAACTTTTACATTAAAAGTTATTCAATTTTGGCAAGATCAAAATTTGTTTCGACCTACATAAGGACGTTACAAGAAAGCAAGTATCTTGCAAAACTCAAGTAATCACGTTCACAATCTCACAATAGTTAGGGTTCTACCACTGAAGGACTAGGCTTCATTAACTAAAGTTCTGATCTGTGAATCAAATATACCTTAACACGGTTGTTAACAATAAATTTTGGGGGGGATAAAAAAAAGCTTGTTTTTAATGAGGACGAAACTGTACATTACCTATTTTTCTTTAGCATATCCTTCCTAATGGAGCGCTTGTCCCCTAGTGAACTTGTTGGCTTCCCTGCTTGGCTCATAGCTCTCTATTATGCATGTGCGGAGCGCAGGCCTCTACATAAGTGTCCAGATTGGACTGCTAGCCATCTTTCTTCCTAGGGCACCGCCGCGTGTGGTTGTGTTCCAGCGCTCCCTTTTCTTCTCTTCATTAATGGTCTTCCAAGGACATTGGTTCCTGTTCTGGTCCACCTATGGATGCCTCAAGCACCGATCCGGCTACCTATGGGGGCCGCCCGAATTCTCCACGTCGTCGATCGCCTTCTCTTGGCCTGCTGGGTCCATCCGGCGCCGCTTTACGTGGACCGCCACATGCAGTTTCAACCTTTGACTGTTCCACTGCAGCCTTCAAACGTGTGCTGCAGCCTCTTCGGATATCCCAATCGATCCCGCCCCCCTCAATGGTCTGGGCGCACATCCTTCTCCAAGCTGCTGCAAGCCGCTTCTTCTCGTCACGACCGAGCAATTGTTTTCTGTCATCTTCTAGACAAAAACGTCTTCTGCGACATCATAGCCGTCGTGACTAGCCGTCCCCAAGGGGTTCTTCAGGCCGTGTCTCCCAGCAACGTTCACCGCCTGCTCCGCTGGTCACCGATTCTTCTTCGGGTCCACCGCCTCATCCATTGACCACTTTGCTGCCTGTACCATTTCCTCGGTTTCGATCATTGCCAGTCGCTCAATCTGCAGTCCCCACTTCATCCTGCGTTCCCTCGTCTGCACCTGTTGGGTGCTGCTTCTCAGAATCCTCATCTCTTTCTCCGTCCGTCAGCGATCCACAGGGTGTGCCACGTCGGTCATGTTCTCCAGTTCCTGAATCGCTTTGTGTTCTATGTGTCAAATAAATAGACATAAATCGCTGAAAATAATATTAAGGAAAATTGGAAATTAGCCAACAGCGAAAATCATACACTAGAAATAACATAGTTCAGTAAGCCACCTTTATGCACTTACGTTTCGTCGGAGTGGCATGACCCGGATTCGAACCGACTACCCAGATCGCCCCCAGATCACTTGCATAGTGCCTTAATCGCTATGGCCACATCCTCCACTGGCATAAAGATAACTCACTGAACCCGTTATTCAGGTCACAACTGTGACCTAGGCTCCATTCGACCGAAATTCACTCGGCCATAGACAATGGAGAGGGAAAACAAATCATACACTCACAAGGCTCATTATTAGTGTATGATTTTCGCTGTTGGCTAATTTCCAATTTTCCTTACTATGTGTCAAAGACGGACTCGTCGTGGACTTTCACACTACCACTGACTCTCCTATTGCAAACTCACCAGTCTCAAGCCGCCTGTCTCTGAGTCCCCACGGATGGTCTCTGGATTTTCTTTCCCTATATCTGCGATCTCTGGCTGTTGTCAGAAGCCTTACTATCATGATTCCTGGAATCTCTCGCCTTGCATCCTCGGCAAGCCTCTCGATGCGTCGCCACTGTCAGGACCTCAGCCTTCTTCTCAGTCTCCGTCTCCTCCGGGCCCGTACGTTGAGTCGCTTCCCGGTCCATCTTTGAGCCACAGTGTCTCCTAGGCGTCTACTCGAGTCCTAGTTCTCTTCCTCTTACATTATGTTCCATTCGTTGTTACGAATGCCTCGGTATTTAACGGTTCTTAAAATTTGGCGGTGCTTCCTTCGGTACCTGTAGTACCAACGGTATTTTTTTTAAGTTGCCTAATCCAACTAATTAAAGTTGGAAATGGAATCATCAATTTACACATAAAAAAATCACCAATTAGGCTACTGAACTTTGAACTCAATTTTATTTTCCTGCTGGTTCTTATAATGTTATAGATTGTGGCTAGTGTTGGGCGGTACCAGAAATTTTTCAGTTGGTGCCGGTATACCAGGCTTAGTACCCTGGGACTCTGTTTTCTCTGGTACTCACAAAGAGGCGGTGTCTGATATTATAGTGCTGTGGTGCCAACACCTAATTTTTTAATATTAACAACAAATTTTATTGAAAAATGTGTTTTGTTGATATACTGTAGTTTTAA
>JAHWFP010256507.1:0-10680 GCA_023313725.1 Lithobius niger
CGTTAGCCCTCGTATCGTCAGCCCTCGTCTCTACTTTAGACTAATCAGTATGCTGTACCTACTGAAAGATTTAGAAATCTGGTGTAGTTTATGCAGTTGTTTGATGCAACACCAGAAAAATGTACATTAGTTCCAATGGTTTTCAAGCAGAATAAACTGATACATTTTTTCTGTAGTCAATTTCCTTTTTAGACTTATATTTTCTGTTTTGTCTATTTTCAGGCCAACGACCTCACAAGTGTGAAGTGTGTGGCAAGGCCTTCAAGCACAAACACCACCTAACGGAGCACAAGCGGTTACACAGTGGTGAAAAACCGTTTCAGTGTAAGAAATGCCTCAAGCGCTTCTCCCACTCAGGCTCCTATAGCCAACACATGAATCACCGCTATAGTTATTGTAAACCTTACAGGGAGTAGAAGAGCAATTGGCTCTGTCTGGCCTTAAAAAGTTCCCTCGAACACTCCCTTCTTCTGCTGTGGAGTGGGTACGAGGACGGGCAGTACCCCGAGCCGTGGAATGGATGGCCATGGGTGTCCAACTGTCCGTCCCACCCCTGTTATTGTTGCTCCGCATCGTGGCCTTGCCTTGCCGTGCTGCTCTGGGACCATGGACGGTCAGCAGCTTGGCGGGCACCGTGTTCCCTCGGATGGCTTCCTTCAGTGGCCGCCTCGGGTGCACCCCCCTCCCTTGACGGTCAGCAGCCGCAGAAACAAAGTTATGAACGCTTACGCGTTTCACCTAACCAAACAAACAAACAAACCAAACAAAACATGTGATACTTGAACAATTTCTTTCCATGGACGTGTTGATAGATATGCAGAAACGCGGGACTTTTTCATGCGTTTTCTGCTCCCCGGTTTTTAAATCGTGTTGTTGACAAGTGTTTTCAGTCAATTCCTCTTGCCTTGTTTTTGTTTCTCAAAACGAAAGAGAGTATAAGAGATAAATTTCCATAAGTTTGTAGTAGAAAAAAGAATCCCTCGAGATTATATATATACATAATATATATATATAACTATTTGATGTGTATTATAAGAAAATACTTTGTGTCTATGACTCAAGGTAGATTTGCCACATTTTACTTGTGATGTACCTGTGCACAGGTAGTGGCGCCGTTAATGCCGTTGTGTGTAGCAGTTGTTGGTGCTGTCGAATTCGTCTGTTTAGGATTGTTGTGACGAAAAAAAAGAAACCAGTGGTGATGATATAGAGTGTTCCAGGAAGGACTGCTCAGTGGTAATGATATGTTTATGTGCATGTGTGTTGGTAAATCAAAGGCAATGGTGAACAAGGCAGTAAGGAGGTTTCCTGTAAATGGTTCATTCTGCGTCATAAATTAGTGCAATGGAGCAAACTGCTAGTCACCCCTTCTGCTTCCAAAGTTTTGTGCAATGGGAGTGATCCTGAGATTTGCACAAATTCATTAAGCCCTAAAACACCAATTCCGCAACAGTTTCTTTTTTATCCTAAAGGTATATTAAATGTATTGCTGGAATATCTTACGTATCCAGGTATTTAGGATACAATGAAGAAAACTGGTAAATGCGTTACGCGTGGCAAAATTTGAGGGTAAAAGGATAAAATTAAAATATTTTAGAGGAAAATAAAATATGGCAGAATTATAATTCTGAAACTTAGATTTTTATTAAGAAATGAAGAAATTCAAGTGAGGAAATCAAATAAATAATGGGTTGTATAACGAAGGATTTATTATTTTTTTAAGGATTTCCGGTAAAATTTGCCCATTGTTTTCCAGTGTTTTACAGCAACTGCTGGGTAACTTTTACAATCATGTTGGTCTAGCCAATACATCAATAATCAAGTTTACGCACAACACAGATAATTTTTTTTTTAAACTCAAAGCTATAGGTTCCCTCAAAAAAAAAAATGGTCAGCCACGAAAAAAGGTCTTTTTTTGTTAGCAATTCAATTTGTTTTTTGAAAACAGTTCTATTTTTATGGACAGCACTGAGTAAGGTTTTAATACCAGTAAACAATTTTTTTTCAGTATAGTCAAATATTGTCCAGTGGCTGTACGAACTCGGTAACTAAACTAAGAATGCAAAATCATGTTCTGGGCCCCTAACTTAACTCTCGTTAGGAAAACATTACTACTAATGAGGAAACATAATTCATACTTATGAATGCCATGAGTAAGATATGCCAGCACCATTTACAATACTTGGCTTCCTGATGTACTTGTGATCATGTTAAAATACTTAAGCTAACAACACAATTTTTAAATTGTAATGTGCTAGTCTTCATCAAAAAGATATTGCTTGCAAACCAAAGAACGTGCTGTCTCAGGATTCCCTCCCACCCACAAACTAGTCAGTGTGCCAAAGAAGTCTATAGGTCTTAACATTATATTATTATACAAAAAATATTGAAAAATATTATAGAAGCTATAAAGCCTGTACACTCCATGTGTTTACGCATGTTCCATTTTATTATGTTTTTTCCTACCAATCTGCTGCCTAGTCAAATGAAAGGGTAATACAACGGTAAAGATATACTTGCAGGAAAGGTTGAAGGTCCCCCTCAGAATACTCTTTGAATCATCAATGTTAAAAACCATGAAGACGACGTAGAACATTTAAATATTTTATACATATTACAATACTTGAAATGACATTTTATTTTGTATATTATATCATTTGTACTTCCTCATATTCCTATTTTCTGATTGCGTGTGTATGAAACTAAATACTACTCCAGTGGACTTGACAAGTCTCAGTGCTTCCACAGATAAGGGAAGTGTATGCGCATTCTCTCGCGCACTTCCGGGCGAGCAAAGTCTTCTGATAGATGCCAAATAAAACTCTCAGTCTCTCAATGTTGGATGATGGATGTGTAGATTCTTCAGGTCGTAGCCAATCGCCTTTAAAAAAAAATCTCCGTGATTTGCGCTTTGCAAATGACGTCACAGTGTCGTTCGTGATTTTCTACACCCCTGTCTCTCCTAGATTTACCAAACGTGCTCCCCGTTTCCGGACCTCCTTCCCCCTCCCAGATCTCGTGCCAGGTTTTTGTATGTGTCTAGCTGCCATGTTATCGTGGCATACATGAGTGTTATCTAGTCTGTGGATATTAACAAAACAAAAAAGTAGACATCTTTTTCCACATTTTCCTGTTCAAAAACCTAGTTCCTAGAGTCCGCACGGTCTGTATGGTGTAAATCCAGTTCCAAATCCCACCCATTTTCCCTGTCCTGTTCTCTTCCCACCAGTTCTTTGATGTACATTTCTTATAACTACCAAACACAGTATTTTCAAACTTATAGACGAACTTGCAGTCTCGCAGTACAGTATTACCCTTTGACGAGAGGTTTGGCATGTATTTGCTTTGAGTGCATTTTGATATGAAAGGAAACATGACTTTATTGATTGCCGTTAGGGACACACCCAAAGACTGATCCAAAGTGGAACTGTTTCATGCTAGATCTTCCTCATTTTCAGCATTGTTCTCGTAAATGTTTCACCAAAATCTGGACTCTCGTGATCTAGAAGGCAAGTAGACAAGTGTTGCGATGTCTAGTTGCATTAACAAAGTAGGCGGTGAATTTGCTGTCTCTGTTTAACAGCCAACAACAAAGTTTCATAGGCCTATTCGCAACGTTCACAGTATTACATTTACTACATGGTAGCACGTCTTAGTAGAACACACCTCTTGAAACAATCGTTCTCTAAATGCTGATGTCAACAGCTACAATTTGAACGTTGACTAAAAATTGAGTTTATATTTAAACAAAAAGTTTTTTCTCGCTGTATTCGAGTAGTTTTTACCAAGATCCAATTTTCATCATCGTCGTTCTTCCAAATCTTCTCTTCTTATCTTCCAAACCTCAGTTGCTGTTTTAAACCCTTATCCTCTTCCTCTTCTTGGACTTTTGTCTTCTTCGTCTTCTTGAAAGCACCTGAACTGCTCTTTATGAAACCAACCAAGAGGAAATACCCTCTTACTTTTTCCGTGTTTCCGTGTTGCCAAAGAGCCTTCTGGAGAGATTACTATAGCATCAGTTATGATTTTTACACGTTGTTGTTGTGGTGTTCTTTGTATCTTTGGAGGTTCTGTGCTGTGAAGTTTTTACCTTTTAGTAGAGGTAGTTATGCGACGACACAAAGGGAAAACGTTGACGAAGTTGACGACGACAAATGTCCATTTTCACGACATTTGACATTTTTTTTACAATGCATTACCCATATTATTCAGTATAGTTGTCCATGTTCTTAACCTTTTTCCTCAAATGAAGACCATATGCGAGATGATTATTATGATTATTATAACCTAGGTCACATGAGGCTCTGATTGACGGATACACCTTTGATCGGCGAGCACCGGTTTGGCATTTTGATCCTGCCCATGTGCCAAAAATGAAAATGCCTTGAAATGTTTGGCTAGTGATGACCATTCTTAATAGAGAGAAAGAGACTGTTTATTCAGAACCATGCATCTTTTTGGGGTTAAAGGGACATTATTGTTGGTGGAATTTGGTTTCCCCCTTTTCCTTTTTAAAGGTGCATCGGGTTTGTCGTGGGGCTAAATATTTAATTAAAAGACAGACACCACCTGAAAAGCGACTAGTTGGATTCCAGCGCGTTCCAAGAATTTACCTGGAGAACGGTTTTGTTTATTTCTTCAAGTTTAATTTTGTAATAAAAAGCTAAAAATCAATAAAACAAAGACAACAAATGACGTTCAGCTACTTGTTTCTGTGTATTTTTCAAGTGCTTCCAAAGCTGCGTAGACTCGAGATTATAATATTGTGAAGAAATGGTTTGTGTAGGGCTTGGAAGCATGTCAAGACGCATGCCGGCTGTCTTCCGCAATT
Organism: Lithobius niger; assembly: GCA_023313725.1. Lineage (NCBI taxonomy): Eukaryota > Metazoa > Arthropoda > Chilopoda > Lithobiomorpha > Lithobiidae > Lithobius > Lithobius niger. The sequence goes on from JAHWFP010256507.1 coordinate 4,832, forward strand.
CAACAGGGGATCCTCCCATCCCTAACCCTGTGAAGATTTTTATTTCCCAGAGATTCTGTACATTTAAAAATATAAATTCCTCCCCCACCCCTCCCCTGAGTTTTAGGCTAGCTTTACCAAAGAGAGAATGGCTGGACTTATGTTTCGAGTGTAAGATATTACGGTTCTTATTGCCTCATTATTATGTAGATTTGTTTTTGTACTCCTTGAAATATCGAACGTGCAATAATCTGTACTATATAAAAGTAATGGTTAATTCATTATATAGGCTGACTGATATTTTTTATCTTGCCTGCCCCAATTTTGTACTCATTTTTGTGTCTTAGCCCATTTTACGTCTCTTTTATTTTTTGTTATTTTTTTGTTTTATGTTTTGCCTTCCATTCTATGTAGGAGTTTCTAATGTTCCTAGATATTGTCCTGCATTTTACCGTGCCAATACCTCTGGTTCTTCTATGTGCCATCCAAGATTTAAAAAAAAATTTATTCCCCGAAAGTATAAGGGTATGCAAGTTTTCAACAAAATGTCAACTTTGTCCGAAAATATGCAACTAGTTTGTAGTCCATTTTTCTGTGAGCATTCGTGTTTGCAATTTTACTCAAATACCGATTGGAGTTTAATTTTCTACAAAAGAAGGTTAATAATTCTTGTATAATATGAAAAAGTCCAGATTAATGACCACCTCCCTTGTTTTATTTTTGTTCACTGACTTGTTCGTTGTTTTCTTACCCCTTCCAAAAAAAAAAAAAAAAAACGAACACATGGCTTCCATTTAACAAATAATTCGTCCGAGCCACGAGGCCTAGTTTAGGAAGCGGGAACCTTACATTCTGGTGGTAACTCATTATTTTCATCTGCCATTTTATTTGTTTTTGGATAGATAATATCCAAGATTTGTTTTTAATCTGTTTGTACACTTTGTTATTTTATCTCATAAAAAAAAAGAAGAAGAAATGCTCTTTGCTTTCTATGCTTTATTGTATTTTATTATTTGAGATGTGTATTTATGCAATTATTATTTATTTCAGTCTATCACTTTTATGCAAATATTAAAAAAAAAACTGTAAATTCCAGGGACCAGTTGGGTTACTGTTCTCTCTTTAAAAAGACAAATAAATTGCATTCTAGAAAAACAAAATCATTGTAGTAGTACCTGGATGAGAAAAACAGATTGGCCGGTTTCAATTTCGATTTAAATTTTGATGATTACGCACAGTCTCAAAAGACGATTTTTGACAGCTAAGAACTAACTTCCTACTGTCGTCTTCACACTCCTTTAACGTGTCCTTTTTTACTTTGGCTCACGTCACCTTAAAAAGACATGCTAAAATTGCGTGAAGAATACAGCAGGAAGTTACTTCATAGTTGTCGAAAATTTGCTGGATACCTGTGGTATTCTTCTTTTGAGACTGTGCGTAGTCATGGAAACTCAAATGGTAAACGTTGAAACTCTCAAAGTCAAGATCGGCGTTTTGATGTGTTTGCCTGGTTTAATTCAACACAGAATGAGCTGCCACACACTCACCTAACTGGTGTATTGTTCTTTTGCTCATGATGTAGGAATAAGTGAGCTTGGTTCTTTACCTCAGTTGGTATTGCTATTGGTACCTCCTCCATCAGTTTTCTGATTGTGGCAAAGAACCAATGCCACAGCAGGTAAACAGTGTGTTGGTCCTTCAGTGATAAGTTATACAAATTTCAATATCAACTGAACTTCTCCAAGACAGGTAGATCCAGTGAGGTGCAGATGGTGTGGCCAACCCCCCCCCCCCAAGGTAAAAAAGATGTTGTACAGAGTAGTCAGAGATTGTCGTATTGGTACAAAGATTCAATTGCTGCCGTCTTTTCAAGTAGAAATTCTTTCAGTTGTTGCGTAGTAATTTTTCGAAGACCAGTCAGTCAATATTCACATTAAAAATACTACTTGTATATTTGGGAGTTAAAAAACAGGGAACCCAGCACTCCCCAATTTTACTGATTTTCTAATTTATGTCCACAAATAGGGCACAAAATTTGACGCGGAAAGTTTGAATTGAATCATGTAATTTGTTGTACTTGGTAAGATGGTCCGTTAAGCTTGTAGCACACTGCTCAGAATTTCTGTTTGGATTAAAAGCATGTAAAGCAAGGGGGCCACGTGGCCACGTATCAAGGACCGCGGTAGCGGTCCTTATATAAGCCTCAGCATGAACTTCCATGTTAAACGTCAAACTTTGAACTCCTATAGTCTCGCCCAGAATTGACATAGACCAACGAAATTCGGTATTTGGGGTCATGTCGTAACTCTTTCACTGCCTTACAAATTTTAATGACAACAATCAAACCGTTCGACGTCCACAGCATGGCCATTTCTTGTTGTTGTTGTTGTTGTTGTTGTTACTCTTTGCCCTCACCTGGAGACCGAACCACTGAACCGATTTTCAAGTTCTATAGCTTAAAACGTAGGTCTGGACAAAACCTAGGGCCTTTCGCAGGCTATTTTAATGTAACTACATTATTCTTGATACGGAAAGCCAAATGGGTTAGAACTTTTGCTCTCACCTAGACATCGAACCAATGAACCAATTTTCAATTTGTGTTGCTTAAAATGTAGGTATTAACACCGACCAGGGCCTTTTGAACCCGATTTTGATGTGACTGCAGTATTCTCGTCGGTAGAGCAATTATTATTGCAGAGCACTGGGCAGAAATCATTAATGTTGCTGTTGGGACTCTTTGTCCTCACCTGGAGATTGAACCACAGAACCGATTTTCAATTTCTATAGCTTAAAACGTAGGTATGGACAAGGCCTAGGGCCTTTCGCATGCTATTTTAATGTAACTACATTATTCTTGACACGGAAAGCCAAATGGGTTAGAACTTTAGCTCTCACGTAGAGATCGAACCAATGAACCAATTTTCAATTTGTACAGCTCAAAATGTAGGTATTAACACCGATCAGGGCCTTTTGAACACGATTTTGATGTTACTGCAGTATTCGTAATTATTATTGTAGAGCACTGGGCAGAAATCATTAAGTGGAGTAACAAATGTTTGCAGAAATTTTGCACAAAACATAAATTTGGTACACAAGTCTTTCTTAACAGTAAAAATCGAACCAGCCATGGACCCCAATGAAATACCCAAAGTGCCATCAGTGCCCCCCCCCCCCCTCCCGCCCCAGAACCTCCTCGTGATGCCTCCCAGGGGTTTGGGCAACAAATTCTTATAGATCAAGCTAAACACATGAAATTGGGTGCAAAAGTCACTCTTAGCAGTATAAAACGAATCAGCCATGGAAAAGACTCTCTTATAACAGTTATTTTAAGGTGATTACAGTGTTCTTTTCTGTGTTATTCTTGCTAAAACAAGAAAAAAATAAGGGATATTAGTATTAAAAAACGCTTAAGCGTATAAAATACGGATGGAAGCCTTAAAAAACTTAAAGCCCTAAAGGAACAGATATTAGAAAAAGACATGTAAGCCATCAGCATCGCACTAATACGTGTAAAAGAAGCTCCAGCTTGTTTTTTGGGTCGCTGGAGATTCTTTTACACGTATTAGTGCGACGCTGACGCCGTAACGACCTGTCGGCTGACAAATGGGATTGTTGAGGCAGAATACTTTCAGTCAAAAACTGATCGCAATAGAAAAGTGTACGTACCTACCGTCAGTCAACGATCGTCATCGTCCGTCATGCACCTGTGCACAATGCCTTTCCTCTACTAAATACAGATGCGAACCTACTTCAGTTGCCTTCTGGACTTAAATGTCATCATGCCCAAGCGCAAAGAATTAATAACCAATTTACTACGACTTTCTATTTAATTACCTTACTTAAGGCCACTATAAGTCCTTCTTCATTTACATTGCCAATTTGGACGCGATCAAATTTAAACGCTCAGCGGAGCCAACTGAAACGGTTAATGAAGGGAGCAATGTGCGCTGGATCATCCATTGCCGTCAGTCGTCGGAACTGGACGGAATGGAACGGAACGGAGTAGTGCACTACAAGCTTTAGTCTACTTCACACCGCAGTTCCTTAGGAAAACCTACCAACTTTTTCCAATTACCTCCGAAGTAATCAATTAATGGGGAAAAAAGGAAAAAGGCCAGTGTAAACTGTGTGACTATTTTTTATCACTTAAAAGGTATTAATTCTTAGCATCGGGTAAAAAAAAATACATTCTGCTATGAACATTTTGGTATTACAGCTCATCTCCCCCATTCTGCACCTCCTCCTTCCCCCCCCCCCCCCCCCTCAATTCTGGATCCACCCCTGGTTTCTAAGTACAGCAACAAATAACCATAGGCTTTTTATTCTTCTTTTGTTCGTTTTGATGTGTAAGCCGTATTTCAGATTGCTGACCATAGTTTTTTCTGCAATCCTTTCCCCATTATCCATCCGTGAATCAGTATGTGATAAGAGTAGTTCAAAACTCTTACGTCACAAATGGTACAGAATGCCTGTAAAACAAGAGATTGTGACGAATCTGTTGAGTAAGACAGTGACCTTGACAGTTCACCCTAAAGATCCTCACGGTGCTAAATTTTGGAAGAAATACTTTGGAAGAAATACTGAGAACTCCAAAGCTTTACGAGTAAATGCTATAGATAAAATAATACTCGTGGCAAAGTTATTTTGAATTTTCCATAACCTTGGCATTTTGTTATACTGTATCTCAATTTTTTTGGAGGGGGGAGGGGTGGGGAGTGATTGTTGATATTGACTTACGATTCTCTTCCATTTTCCAGTCAAAACCAATGCTCTAAAATAGGACATCCATCAAAGATATTAGTAACGTAAAGACTGACGGGGGTCATCTGCTTCATTCTCATCCGATTCCTTTCCCATTATTACTACTACACGAAGTGAACTTCTTATACTATTCATGGAATAATTCAGTGACTTTAATTCAGGCTTCTGGATCACCCACTATATGGAAGCAATTTTATCTAGTACTATTAACTCGGTGTCCTGATAAAGTTTGGCAAAGTTTTCTTGATGTTCATTACTAGACCACTAATCGCATTCAGCACTAAAGTTAAGGAAATATTAGTTTCTATATACATCATTAGTTTCACGTAATGACATGAAAAAATAACATTTATTATCATTGTACATAATACAACCAGTATAATTAGAAAGTTTGTCATGTCATTGCAGTATATGTAATAGCGAAAAGATAGATGGGATTAGATAGAAGACGGTGCAAACCCAAGGCTTACGAAGCACCTAACCCCCGGCCCGCCCCCCCAGAACCCCAAAGCAAATCAGTGCTACCCCAAGTCAAGTAGAGCCATGAAGCCGAAACAATGTGCTCCGGGAGGAAGTTCCATGGACAAACAGTCCTTACAGTGAAGAAGAATTGCCGGCAGTTAAGTCTCGAAACAAAACCCTGCAATTTAAAGCTGTGGTCTCGGTTGTAATATACAGATGTACTGTAGTACACAGACGTAATAACGGAGGACAGAAGACAAAGCAGTGTTTGTTAACAAAAAAATCACATATGGGTGGTAGTCCATCAAAAACTACTGTAACTATCCTCCCCCCCCAAAAAAAAAAAACATGTCAAACTCATGTTTTTAATATTAATTTTAACCAAAATCAACTAAATAAAATGACTTCCTGAAATGATGAACTGTGATAGAAATCAGAAGCAAGTTTTGTTTGGTACTCTTGTTGTTTTTTCACAGGCCTAACCCAAAGAGTTCAACAGTGTTTAATTAGTGTACTTAAATCAGTGGCGTAACAAAGTGCAACTGGGCCCGTAGGCAAAATTTATGGTCGGGCCCTCCCCAATTTATTGGGGCGGGCCCCCCACCCGCCCCAGTCTTTGACCTTTTTGACCGCCTTGGTCCAAATCC
>JAHWFP010256507.1:10780-39846 GCA_023313725.1 Lithobius niger
TATAAGCTTTGCTTAGTAGCTACATTATTACACTTTTTAAATGGGACTTGGACTTGCTTATAACGTATTGCAATTTGAACATGAAATATACATACTGTAGTTAGTTCACTACTTGAGGCTCCTTAAGGCGATACTTCCGGTATGCTTTTTTCAATGCAAAAATCTCAATGATGTTCTCTACGTCCATATTTCGACGCCTGGCGGGCCCCAGAGTTGCAGGGGCCCGTAAGAATGCTTTCCTAGCCTACCTATACGTTACGCCACTGACTTAAATTGTTCTAGCATAACTTAAGTACAGTCAGTTCAGTCGTGCTTAACATTGCATTTAGCATAGTTCAGTTAGTGTATTCGGATGGAACTTTTCACCCTAATAATGTGAAGAAAGAATGTGAGTAAACTGGTTCGTATTGTTTTCTCCAGTATCTTAGTGACTGCTGAAATTTTGGAGACCGTTAACACGGAGCCAACTGACCTGGTGACCCGACTTGAAACAGTGACATAGTGAGCAAAAACAGTTAACAAAAAACCTAACCAATTTGTATAAGAGAAACGAAGCTGCTCGCCGGATGCTATGGTGGAAGCGTATTTACTTATTAAGCAACCTGTAAGTAAAGCATTTTAACGGCTGAATTAGCTATAATGACGTGGGCAATCAACCGAATGTAGTAGCTCAGCCGAACGTGAAATTCATTGATTCCACTTAAAATTATTTTCAATGGTATGGTGCCCACTGCCCATAGGACACAGACTAATGCATGATATGCTACAAACAATCGGACTGCGTAAGTGGGACATTATATCGTAGGTAGTGTTTTTTTGGGAACACGAACGATTTTGCTCCTGCGATTAAACTCGTAAGTTCTGGGTGTATTATTAGATCCCGAGTATACAAAGTGACGAGGGTATTTTTTGGAGCACCTTACGAGAACTATCCAATCAAGTTATTAATAAAAAAATTACAAATATTTGTGGGCATGTTTTAACTATTTCTATATTTTGCATCATACTGTTTCTTTTATTAATGTATTAGCAAGTATTAAACCATGTGCTGCATTTTTTTCATTTTATTTTAAACTGTAATGTAGTTCGATTTGCAGCTACCCGTAGTATTTGCCACTGCAGAAAATTTGCACGTTTGTCGTGCTCGCAGCCGAAGCCATGGTGTCAGAAATCATGGTGACAGACATTCCAATTGGATTCCTAGGATCTTTTACATGCTACAATCGACATGAGCACGATGCATCACAGGGCTCTTTTCCCGAAAATGTCTGGTGATACTGAGGTCAGGCTCATACCAGGGAGTTCTCGTACATGAGACAGCCATGCTAATTGTCAGGCTACCTAGCCTTATTCACAATAGAAGCTACCAGGGATTTTCACTGGAGTCTGTCTTCTAATGCACTTAATAACAAAACAATTCTAAACGTTTTTAATATTTAAATTATCTATACGTTTTATATCCATGCTTAGTCTGTTACTTGGTGCTCTGTTACTTGGTGCTCTGTTACTTGGTGCTCTATATTATATTCAGCTTGAGCCAAAAACTTTGCTACAAAAATCACTACCGCTAAGAAAAATTGGATTAAATAACTTCACACGACCATTGCTAACATGCAGATGCATTGCAGACTACGCGGACAATGTAATGTGTTACCTAATGCAGGAGTAATCGAAATGAGCCTAACATACAATCTTGTCTCCATCTTATGGTCGGACTCAGATTATGGCCGTCGCTAGTTAGTGCCACTCAAAACCAAAAGTCATTTTAACAATCATTTTCACATGGGTGACAACCAAATAAAATTGAACTCACACACTTAGCTATACTAAGCGATTAATTACACCTTTTTTAGCCATGTTTAAGTACACGTAAGTCTGGTTTTGTGTGGCTCTACCTAATTTACGTCCCTGTTTACCGTTTTTGCACACGGTTGCTTATCGTGATAAGTGTTGCTTGGAAGACTATCAGAGTGCTCATCAGACAAAGCTGATGATTGACAGATATGTCACTAATATCCCTTTCCCACTAACTAAAAAAAAAACACGATAGATATTTGAAATAATCAATCAGTCACCTTGATGGAACCCCCTTGGGTCTCGTAGGGAAATAATAAAGTGTCGGTGAGCTGAGGTCGTCACTACGCAAAATAATTTCATTCCGACTTACAGGTTGAAGGTGTCTTTAACAACCTACTGTCATAATGGCAAGCGGTATCTGGAACGATATATGGTAACTGCGTTTACCGGATAAGCAGATTCACGATTTAAGGCGCAGCCGTCAGTGGTACTTTCGCTTTGAGATTATGGGATGGCAATCGCCATAACGGCTAAACATGGTGGGCAAATTCAGTCACCATAACTCGAAAATGTTGGAAACTCTAAAGTCCGGCGATTAAGATAAAACGCACACAGCTACAGTTAAACTGCGATAATGTTTGCAAAATTTATCCTAGCAGAGGCAAAAGTTTGAACTAATTTTTTAATAGCTGTTCGATTTTATAAATTGATGTTTGCATCGTTTTTAAGATTCACAGTGTTTTCACGTTTGTGGCAATCTTTTTCGTTGGGTTCGCTGTAGAAGTTGATAGATTATTACTGTTACACCATGGGTGTGATTACGCCAGGAATGATGAATTATGGGATGTGTATTTCGCGAATCTCATTCAGGCGAGAGCAGAGGCGAGAACTGTGGGCACCAGGTGCCGCCACGTTTCTTCTGTTTTTTTTTAATGTTGTTTTATTCTGAAATTGCTGTTATGCTCTTTATAGGGCATTACAATAATTTTGTAACTACAATAAATAATAAAATAGATTTGTTCAAAACAGTCTCAAAACAGTTTCTAAATCGTACATTAGTAGTGTTTATTCTTGACCTAGTGTTGTAATTGTGTGTAGGTACTTTAAAACTAGATTTTTTCACACAGTTCCTCGGTGTCTCCCCACCTAAAGTCATTCCCTTAATTGAAACCCCAACTGAGCTATGGCTTTAGCACAGTTGGAAATCAGCATGGCGATGTATTACGAAATCCATGTTCCCATTATCGGAAGAGGTTGAAAATTTTAGCAGCACCTGCATCCAATTTCTAGGTTTAAATGAGTTCCAAGTTTGATCCTGATATGAAAGAGCATTTTGAAAGTTATCGCCCAGACAGACACAAAGACAGAGCGTGTAAAAGTCGAGTAAAAAATAAGACCTATTCTCTCTGGTAAAATTCATGTCTGGGGTAACAAAAACGGGGAGGATATTCCAGAAATGAGGCTAAAAATAGCTCACTAGTGAAAACCTAAAGGCATGAATGGGTCGAATGCATAATCTAGAATTGGCTGTTTACAATCTTACATCATAATAACAAAACAGAGTACAACCAGAAACCCATACAATCTCAAGTAACAACACGGTATCGAGAATACAACAGAGTGTTTTGGCTTAAAATGGTGCTGCAGCCTCGCAACAGGGCCAGGCACTCAAGGTCGTGGGACATTTTTGGGGCTGGTGGTCTTCAACGCTATCTGCTGTTCAAGCCTTAACTAGGAAGCACGCCATACCGTGGAGCTGAGGAAAGGGTCTTGTTGCAGCAATGCAAGACAGCCTCTTGTTTTTATGGCCTACCAGATAATATCCATAGGGACCCTTCTCTGGTGTCTTCTCCAGGCGTATCGGTTTGCCTCCTTGCACCATCAAGCTGATGGTTCGAGGGTCAATTGCCACCTTCAAGTTTGGGCTAAGGAAGGGGGGGGACTAATTCTGACATGTCAGTACGGTTTCTGGAATGGTAGAACTTCTATAAATGCCACAGTTTCCTTTGAGGGAGCAGCTCGAGCAGCCCTGGAGAGTGGGAAAGTGGCAGTAAACCTTGTAATGCACCCTGAGGGGGCATACGAAAATGTTCTTTTCGTGGGGCTGTTCCTTCAGATCTTTGAACTTGTGCTCTCGGTTCGTTGGTTGCTTACTTGCAGCATTGGAGAGTATGGCTTCAGGTTGCAGGAGTCTTGTCTCTCCCATCGGCAATACTCCTTCAATGTGAATCGTAGTCTCCCATAGGTGAGCTTCCTGAGCTCGTTTTGCTTCTTCTCTTTATGGAGGGTTGCAACCACCTTCACTTTTGTTGACAATGTGACTTTTTCAGGCACAGCAATGTACTTAGGGGACAGCCCACATTGAGATTCAACTAATGTTGGACCAGACAGCCGTCTGGCTGGCATCTTAAGGTCTTCATTTTTCTGCATAAAAGTTGGCAACTCTTGTTTTTGCTAGAGGCTGCAGTCTCCTGCTGGTCCCTTGCTAGTGACCGTGCTCCCCTTCGATTTGTTACCAAGGTAATGTACTCAGGTGTCTGGATCCAGGTTTTCCCAACCAGAACATCTCCAGATGGTCCATCGCAGAACTGCTGTTTTGTGGTGAGTAGTTGGGATGGACTTGAATGACAGTGGAAATCTTGTAGGTTTCTGCTTGCTGCCTGTTCTCTCGGTCCTTGAATTTATGGAGTAGTGTTACACGCTTCTCCAGCTTCGCTTCTACTGCAGATTCAAAAGACCTGTAACTGCATCCTTAAGATCAGCAGTTGGGGCCCATAGAATAACTGTGGGGACACTCCTGGTTGCTGCTGGGGTCCTGCCCATTCGTATCTGAGCACACATGCTGGCCAGGAGTCTTGCTATCTGGGTTGTGTTGCATGCTTCCTAACAGGTGATGAGGTTGTAGGGGAGGGGCAGTCAGATGCCACAATTATCTGGCCCCATTCAGATGGGAATCTTGAGAGCAGGATGCTTAGCCTTGCGAAAGATGGATTTACTGAGGAAGTGGATCCAATCAGTCTGGCGATGAAAAGATCTTCATCAGTGGGTGGTTTTCCTGGAGGAGAGCTTGTGTCTTGTTTGGTAGTTCATTGGAGAGTGGAGTGCATTACTGTGTTCTACCTCTTCGTTCAGTCTGGTCTGCTTTTCTTGCAACTTTATTCTGACAGGTATTTTAATGGTTTGACTGTTAATGGGAATTGGCGGGGTATTTCCCGTCTTTAGGTTACACAAGGGTATCTTTGTGTCGGCTGCAGTCTCATCTTTTATTGTACAGCTAGATGCGCTGTCAAGGAGACTGGTACCAAGAACCAGTGGTTTTCACTGATAGTGAACGTGCCTTGCCGGCTATTCACATATGTCTGTCCAGTGCCACGTCAAAATACGCAGCAGCTTGGAAGGTGAGCTCGGCACGGTGAAAAGCTCGCAAAGAGAGAAGGGTGATTAAATTTTTCATGGGTCCTTGTGCATGTGAGTGTGCCCGGTATTGAGGCAGTGACTCGTGCTTCAAAATGTACTCCTTTAGGTTGTGGGGGACTCGGAACATGGTTTATGCTCAGCCCAAAGGCAACTCTCGGTTGATTGGCCGATTGGCCTGGAAAGAATGGGGGGGCGAAATGGCTGACTGGTTTCTAGGGCTCAATATCGGGCTCTTCACAGGATGGCTATGCTGGATAGGTTTTCCTACAGATTTGTCCGGTTGTGAGAGACCTTCATTTTCTGACTCTTCTCCAGGCATATCCAGTTATGGGCCCGTTTGGCGAGGCTAGGTCTAGCAACAGCTTTTATGGTAGTCTTTGTGGCTTGTGAGAGGACTCAAAGGAGCACTTTCTTCTCTTTTGTTGTTGCTTTGCTCGGCAGTGGGTGCCCTTCCTTAGGAGATTGCGGGTGGTGGGGCTTGTGGTAGAGTGCCCAGATTGTCTTAATCACCTTATAGGTTTCAGGTTGCCAAGTTAGTGCGGCTTATGTCAGGGCTACATCCCGCTTCTGATACGTCGCTCAGGTAGTTGTTGGTGGTTGGCAGGACATGTTGTATGGTTGGCTAGGAAATTTCAGGTCTTGTTCTGGGGCCGATGGCTTTGCTTCCTGGAACCCAGTAATCTTCACCCAACCATGGTTTTTCCATCAGCGCCCTTTGGGTAAAGAACGCTCATCGAAAAACCATGACCCAACCAACCAATCTTGTTTTTAATGGGACGAGATTCCATTTTCTGTGTAATTCAACTCTCGAAATAGCGATGAGAGAAGGCGAGTTACAACACTAGCCGCCACGATGCGCATTAAACAAAACGCAAACAAATGTATAAATTTTCCAGCAACCCATCAAACACATGCAGATTTCTTTGTAATGCTCGAACGATGCAACTTAGTAATAAAAATACTAGATCTGACTTGAGAAGTCATGATTCTGTGAGATGTGGACACCATATACTTTCCACTCTGGTTTCTTTTCACACTCCAGCCGTGCTGCTGGAAGAAAAGATATTCCATGGGTCGGAACCAGGATGATTGTTGGGCTTAACAACGGGAATCATTGTTCCCTTTGCAGGATTTGTTGATGAACAAAGGAGAGAAAAAAAACCCAATATACAGAATATTTACATAGGTAAGTATGGTGCCTTGTACAACGGAACCAAGACTTTACAAAGTCAAAGCTGGCAGTTCTATGGGACTCAAGACACCATACTTACCAAAGGATAAATAAACAGACATAAATCGCTGGAAATAAAAGGAAAATTGGAAATAAACCAATTACATAGGACACTAAGCCAGCTTTATGCACTTACTTTCCATTATTAAAGTGACGTGACTGAGATTCGAAGTGCAGAACCAGTCCATCTCCAGATCACTGCTATACCGCCTTTACCGATATGGCCACTTGTTCACTGGCATAAAGAGAACTCGCTGAACCCATTATGCCAGTGGGCAAGTACCCATGTCAGTAAATACAGTATGGCATTGATCTGTAGATGACCGGTTTGCCGGTTCGAATCCAGGTCACATCTCTTGAATGAAACGTAAGTGCATAAAAGTGGCTTACTGTACTTCGTTCTTCTTGTGTATGATTTTTGCTGACGGCTGATTCCCAATTTTCGACAAAGATACTTTATGCTTTTACTTACCTTTATATCCTTTATACTTACCGATGTAAAACTTCTTTTTACATGCAGCTCTGTATCTGAGTAAGCCATTTTTCCTCTGCAGTATTTCCCACGTACCATGGACAATGATGGCATATTCCCAATTTTCAAAGATACTTTATACTTTTACTTACCTTTATATCCTTTATACTTACCGATGTAAAACTCCTTTTACATGTGGCTCTGCATCTGAGCAAGCTTTTGGTGGTACATGGGCAATACTGCAGAGAAAAAATTGTCCTGGTGTGCCTCCACCGGTAACTAACAGTAATGATAAACAAAAGTGGACTCTCGTGACCAATCTGCTGAAGGCTAAATGAGCAAACTGCTCGCTAATGTCCGCAGCAAGAAGCAACTCCACGACCCGAAGTGCAACAGCACAGCCGAAACCGGGTGATGCAGCTGTACATAAAAAATGAACAACTAACTGATGACAAATGAACTCCTAAAGGGCGCTGTTCAAGCCACATGCAGCTTCAGTGTAACTAGAGGTGAAGCCGCTCATCCACAACGAAAGCCGGTTTTACTTTTGGACGATTCGCATGAGTTGGGGTGGTCAACTTCCCGAACCCCAGTGGCAAGAAACTAACCTCCAACCCATATATTACCATGTATCTGCCTTCAATATGCAGCTGCCACAAATCAGACACACGATGTACAGACGTGAGAGCTAATAGCAACTTGAAGAAAAAACAGCACATAATGTACAGATGTTAGAGCTAGCAGCATTGCCACCTTGTAGAAAAACCAGCAAAGCAGCAATGAATAGATGCAGACATCACAACATAACCTGTAACACAAATTAACGGCCAAGGCAGAAAGCTCCTGCCCTATTGAGGTCACAAACAAGCAGTTCCTCGACGAAATCGGTAACAATAGGATGTTGGCCGACAAGATTACCCTATATCAGGGCATACGTCACAGAAATAGCAGAATGACAGTGCCATAAGCCTTTCCTTGCATGCACAACCCTTACAGAATATCCACGATAGTGGCTAAAGGCACCTGCATGATGTGCAACACTAGCGAATATAAACGCTTCAACCACAGTTGTACTGGCAGTCAGTGCCCAGCCACCAGGAGGCAGCGACAACTATGAAATTCCTGCTGTCTGAAGCTGTAACCAAACAGCATCCAGGCGTACTACAATGACAAGGGCCAGACCAGCTATCCCCAATGATTCACAAGCACAACATGCCAAGGTGGAAGAGCCACGGTTGGTCCTCCAACAGAGAAGAGGCAGCGGGAAGTCAGAAAGGCGTGACCGCACTGGTGCTGCCAATAGAAGGTACAAATGCTACACCTGCTGAACTTTGTTTAAAACCTTCACCTACAAAAGGAATGGGGAAACACATACGCGGTCAACCTGTGCAAGCCTGTTAAAGCATCTACATTCTCTGACTGTCCAGATACGATAGCCACACAAAAAAACGCTGGGACCACTGTATTAAGTGAGATGCTAACAGATCCACATACAAACTGTACCACATGTGACAGAAACAGCCGGACAATCTTCTTTTGTATGAACCACTCGTATGGAATCTCTCGGTGAGAGAAGCAATCTGCTGCTACTTTATCCAAGTCTGGGAGATACACTGCGGCCAGCCAGCAACCAAATCAACCAGATCCAAAGAGCCAACTTCATCAACCTACAAGAACAAGTCCCACCTTGGTAAATTAGATAGTGAACAACTGTGGTATTATCTGAGCAAAAACGAATATGACCAGAATGAAGCTGAAAAGCTTTCAGTACTAACTACAGTCAACAACTCCAGTATGTTTCTGTGCAGTTCTCCTTCCTCGATCAACCAGAAACCCTGTGTCTGCCAATCTTCACACATTGCCCCGTAGCCTTACATAGGTCGTGAAAACCTTAGAGGGAGGAAGTCAAAACAATGTAGCTCTTTTCCAAACTGGAAAAGGCACAACCAACTGCTGTGCTTCCATTGTGGCAACGGGTGACAACGATATGCAATTGACAATCCTGTCCCAATGCTCCCATTGCAAAACCAACTGAAGCTAACTTATCATAGCTGGCCCACTGGAACTACCATCAGGGCTGCAGCCGCAAAACCCAATGCCTGCCTCACAGTCGGGGTTCCTTGCTAGAGGGGCGCATAAGCTACCTGAAGCAAAGCCACCCAGACCGCAGGCCACCTCACCAATTCCAGAAGGCTGTTAACAAGGTACAACACAGACTGTGATGGCTTCAACCCGGATTGGAATGGATAAACTCGTAACTCTAGCTCCACAGTCTGTGAACCAAAGCATGCAGCTGCAGAGATGACGCCTGAGATGATGCCATTATCAAGATGACATCTAGGTAAAAAAAATGGCCGCATATGCCCATATGGTATAAATGAGCCGCAATAAAATTGAGGACCTTCGTTAACACTATCAGGGCTGTCACCAGGCTTAATGGCAGGCAGGTGAACTCGTAGACCTGGCCATCACATGAAAAATTCAGCTAGTTTCGACAAGATTCGTGCATCCCTATATGAAAGTATGCACTGCGGAAATCGATAAACCTGCACCCTGACTGGACCAACTGCAGAACTGTGTGGCAGAAACCTGTATACCTGCACGTAATGTTTGTACAAGGACCAAAGGTTTAACACTGGATGCGTAAGGCTATCCTTCCTTGGAATGAGGAAATCCCATGAGTAAAAACCCTTTGCTCGATCCACCTGTCTCACCTGATGGATGACCACCATAATCAGCAAGTCTTAGAACATGCAAATAGTTTGGTCAGTGTTGGTCATCACCATTTCCAGGATCCCTGAACACACTTTAGTCTTCGTAAACAGAATCCAGTATTCCCACATGACTGCTGAAACAAAAGATCTGGGGAAGGCTACTATCCCAGGAACACTGGAATAACTGACATTTACAGTGGTACTCAGTGACAGCCACCCAGCAACAGGCCACCTTCCTAGTTCAGGGGTTCCAGACAAGGGTGGCGGTAATTAATTCCCAGCAACAGGCCTGATGCTGTAAATTCATTACCGCCATCCTCGTCCAGAATCCTGAACTGAGTAGCTGGCCTGTTGCTGGGTGTCACTGAATACTGCTGTAAATTTCGCTTCCTTTCTCCACAGTTCGTGGCCAACCTAGATTGGGTACAAATACTTGATGGTCCTAAGATGACAACAAGGGAGGTTTGGGAGTTCGCTGCCTGGACACACCAGCAGACGGCATAGTGAAGGAGACACTGGCATAGTCACGGTTACCGTTTGCTGTAAATTAGAAGCCTGTTCAGTGAAGCGAACGATCCCAGATAACCTGGAAGGTTCGACAAACAATGACAACACCTGCAATGGAGCACAAAGAGCTACTTCTTGAAACTGGGGAGTGAGATTTAGCCCTAGCGCTACCCATCAATGGCTGTATCCATAAGAGATATAATGCAGAGCACCCTGTAGGTCGGAGAATATTGTTCTACACAAACCTGACAAAAGCTGCTTCTGCTGTTTGGAATCTGGACACTAAGCGTGAGCATCATACACTTGTTGAAAAAGTGTGCACAAACTGGGTTGACCCCTCAAGGCAGGCAACGCTGCCCAAAAAAAATTCTGTGAAGCCCGATACACAAGGATGTCCAAATGTCGAGACGGATCTTGATGATACTTAGACACCGCCCTGCCCATCGGTGGTGTAACAAAACGTGAAATGCACCCTGGAGGTGGAAGGCATGCAGACTTCAAATTTAAAAGCAATGTTAGTAGCTCGTCAAAACGTCACCGATGGCAAAGATACCCCCGAAACTCCAAAGTAGCCAGATCAGGAGGGAATAGTGGTGCATTCTGTGTCGCTGCTACACCACGAATGCAGAAAAAACCTCGTCAACGTTAGATGGACCACGTAAATCATCTTGTGTCCTGAGTGGTTACCCTGGGTCCTCTTCCATCATAGGATATACAACCGAACGCAAAGGTGATGTGCCGACACCTGCGTCATCGTACAAGTAAAGAACAGGTTTTGCACCCATATTAAAAGAGCCCATGCCCTCCTCCTTTCTAAGCGGCACACTCAGCAAGACCATGGGTGGTTTGGTTATAACAGGCCATAACCTGACCTGTTAATGTTTGCCTCGTTCATAATGTTTGCCTCGGAAGTGAGATTTAGACTGATCCTACAGTTGATGACAAAATAGGGTGGATCAGCATGACTACCTGTCGGCAAAACTCAATGTGAACTCCTGCAGGTTTCTGAACTCAGAAGTAATACGGATTTCAATTCCTGGTCCTAGTATACTGGCTTCTCCACGTAGCCTCTATATCCGGTGACGTATTTCGTCAACACGGCCAACTGCTCCTCACTGTTCTCGAGCAAAAGCTGCCCTAAACATGTTTACCCTCCTCTACAAGCTCACCGATTATATTTCTTTGCGGTAAAATAATCAACTCTTGATCCCACATCATTAAAAGGAAAAAAATTAAAGAAAAAACGAATCTGCTTTGGTGACAACATGTCCACGCGTTCGTCACACGAAGAAGAAAAGACAAGGAATTCCTTGCGTTGGGACCATGGTTGTCAGGCTGGCCGTAGCCAGGTTTTTTTTCTGAACCCCCTCACAGCAGAGTTCTACCTCCCCCCTCCCCCCCTCCCCCAACGGTCCCTTCCATAAACACAAACAAATACAGTTTTATGAACATGATATTGCTGCAGGAAAACACGACTTTTAGGTAATGGCGCCACACTTATGAATGTTTAAGTCTATGTCCTCACGTTTATTTATTATAGTAAGGCTAATCCCGAAAGGCATTCCTCTTTATTGAGTTTGTAAGCTAGATTTTTAGGGTCCGTAAACAAGGAACAGTTGTCACCACTGCATTTCTTAAAATACTTTTTTTTCGTTGGGCATAACGCAATATTACGGTGAAAAGAGGGGAGGGGGGGCAACTGCACGTGCGGGGCCAGCGGAGGTGTTAGATAAAGAGCAAAATAGTCCTAATCAGAACAACAAAAAATATTGTATTCACATTAAAATAATTGTTGCCTACGTATTAAGCCATTAAAATTTATTCATTGGCTCGCTTTGCAGGTAAGAGAAAAAGTTCAAACGCGAACAACAGCAATGAGGTAGTCTCATTAAAATAAATTTCAAAAGGCTATGGTCCTTGTTAATATCTACATTTTAAGGTATACATATTTAAAATCGGTTCATTCGGTTGATCACTAGGTGAGAGCAAAATTTTCCAAACAAGAACAACAACAACAATATTGCAGTAACGTTAAAATAAACGTGACAACAACCTAGGCTTTGTCAATACCTAGATTTTATTCTATAAATATTGAAAACAGGTTCATTGGTTCGATCGCTACGTGAGAGGTAAAGTCCCCACAAGAACTTAGAGTGTTCCAAGCAGGCACGTCCCACCCGCATTGCCATAAGGAATCATGGAATTTTTGTTGGTTTTCGGAGCCCAAGGTGATAATTATTAGGGACTGGCGGCCGCGGGTATTCATATTGCGACGCTAGAGCTGATATTCTTGGAGCGTCGCAAGACGAACTACTGCGAACGCATTTGCTAAGAATGTTTTCATTAAGTTAGAGGTTCGAAGGCGATCAGATACTGCTCTATAGCAATAAGAAGAATGTTGCAGTCCCATTAAAATACCTTTCAAAAGGCCCTGGTCCTTATTAAGATACCAGGACCCCTAGGTCAGGACAAAGAGTCACAACAACAACAACAACAAATATGGCCATCCTGCAGAGACCAACTAGTTCAATGGTTGATATTAAAATTTGTAATGCCATAAAATGGTAACCAAATTTCGTTGGTTTCGCACGGCTTCTCGAAAAAAAAGGCAAAGAATATGGTTGCTTCTGTATTTATTAATCACTGTTCGAACCCATTTGGTTTTCCTTCTTGTTTTTACTACTTATACATCCTTACCATTTCAGCTAGTAGTACATCCTGAAAGGGACTTACCTGCCAAACTAGATTCCTATCAATGTTTCACGAGACTCCACTTAAAATACAGTCATAATGATTTATTAACCTACCATTAATCAATTCCTTTCTAAAAAAAAAACGTTCTAAAATGTGGCTTCTAGGATATTTTCTGTTGAATGTTGGGAAGTGTTTTTCGGTATCCTGTTCTTATTTACACTTTCGCACACTTAAATGTTGGCTCTACTTTTGAGATGTATCATCGTTTCTGGTTTATGACAACACAGTTTTGGCCGTCACGTGACCCTCGTTTCATTGATGTTTACGTATTGCACGCGCAACACTGAGTCACGTGAAGAATCAAGCGGAAGTGACTTTGTCGTACTGGTGGGCTGAATCTGGCGAAACGGTACGACAGCAACAGGCAAGGTTTAAAGAATGTAAAATAAAAAAAAAAAAAAATAAAAAAGAAATTCTGCTCACCAATGGGGCACGGACAACAGAAGGATAGCGATGGCAACCACTTAGACCGTGCCGGAAGTTAAAAGGTACATGAAACCACAGCATCACTGATACACTCTTTTCAAAAAAGCAGACAAGTCCACAACGTTCAACCGCCTCCCGAAGACATCCACCGAAGGTGCGGACACGACCTCTTCATGTAGGTAGTTCCACGGTGCTACGACCCTGTTGGTGAAGAAGTATTTGCGGCAATCGGGATTACACCGCGAGCCCCTCAGTCTTAAGGAGTGTCCGCGAGTAAAATTCACTTCATTCAGGTCGAAAAATGGAAGATCAATGGAAATCAAACCATGAATGATCTTGTAGGTTAGGATCAGATCCGCTTTTAGGCGTCTCAGCTCGAAAGGCTCCAATCCGAGCACCTTCCATTCCAAAGCTAATTGGTCCAATTACCAATTATGGGTCATTAGGCCATCGTTATCGTCTTCAACTGGAACGGCGTTTGAAACATTGTGGCCAACTTAGTCCTGCAACTTGAAAGCAACTTTGGCGAGAAGGACGTTCCATAATTACGAACATTATCAAGTCTTTGCGCTGGAAGCAAGCTATTTATGGACGGTTTTGGCGCCAAAGGCAGCAGACAATAATCATCTCGCACAAGGGGAAACAAGTGGTCTGTGAGGGCCTACTTGTTGTTGTGACAAACTCAGTTGCGTTCGATGTCAAATTGTAAATTTTATGCAATGTAATTTTAATAATAACGAAGAAGCAGTAAACACCATTATTTACAATCGTGAGTCGAGCCAGTGAATTTACAACGGAATGAGTACTGCACGTGGCTGTTATAGAAGAAGAAGGAATTATCCTTTTATCACCCCGAGCCCGAACCGAACGAGAATAATATGATGAACTTCTGCTTTTGGCATCTGCTTTACTATATTTGTGATCTCCTGGCCAAATCAGGAACACTGTTGGTTTGAGCACTTTCCAGAACTTAGCGAACTGCTCAACTCAACGTCTTAACCACAGCTCATCAAAGTTGTTCCTAAAGATTCGCGGAATTTATCTACATCTCAGCGTGACGTCACCGCTGAAACATCTGGCTCGTGACCTAGCTGTCGACGCGCCATAAAGCCTTAATCCCCCCCCCCTCATCGACTCTAGTAGGTGTTTATTTCCGTTGATAGCAAGCCGGCACTTGTTCTTCGTTAGGTTATTTATGTAAACCTAATTACCAAACGGTGAAAATTGCCGTTAATCAGATTATCGCCATTAAACTTTTCATCAAAGAAGGAAACAATCACGCGACTTCTGGTCCGTGTTTAACTTAAAACCACTAAGCAATGCTCTTGACAACGCAAGCTTGATGGTGAGCATACGATGGCGTTCTTCAATAACCTCTTTCTTGAAATTGGCCGCCATTTTGCTCAATGGAGCATCCAGCACGTTGGTTCGGAAAGAACTGACGCGTGACGTCACGTTTGCTGGAAACGAGCAGTTTTGATGATTCGGTCGCTGAGCAGTTTGAAGAGTTTAAGAAAGTGACTTTTTGATTTTAAAGAAACAATGAACCAAATCGCAAGATTGTGGATTTGGTTTCGCCCGTTTTATTCTTCTGTACTCCAACGAAGGCAGCGCGTTACGCGCCTCGAGCTCCTGTGGTCGGTAATCCCTTACCTAAGGGTCTAGTGTTTTATTATTTGTCTATTCATTTCTCTGCCCTCACAAGGTAAAGGATTTATAGACAAAATAGCTGTAGAGTTATGCAGGGTGTCCCAAAAGTCCCGGTCCAGCCTCACAACTTTTCACGGGGTTGAACGAAGATAGCGAAACCCTGGCAGTGTAGGTTTGGTTCTCCTGGCAAAGGAGCGCTGTGTACAACCCCGGCATTTTGCCTCTCCCCGCCCCCCCCCCCCCCAGGAGAACCCCCAGGGAATTTGGAGAGCAGGGACCCCAACTTAGAAATTTCCGATGGAATGGGCGGTAGAAGAATACCGTATTTGAAAGGTCTTCATTAGGCGGGAGCATAGTGCCGCAATTATAGCTTCCATACAATGAGCCCATCCAAAATGGCTGCCGGTCAAACATTAGAATTTTTCTCTGCATCCCTATATGTGTTAGTCAGGCTAAAGAAGTCGTAAAGGGACGTACATGGCAGCAAAATATTTCGTTTAATTTGGTTGGATTACACACACACAACGTCTTTTGCGGGTTGAAAGCCAGAATATGGGTCTCAGTACCTCCCCCCCCCCCCCCACACACACACACACACGAGCTGTGTCTAGTAACAGAGGTCCATGAGCAAAAAAGGTATTAACACTAGTAATTCCTTTCAATCAACGTTTAATGAACACAATGTTTAACTAATGGATAACGTTCAACGTCCGAGTTTTATGTTTCGTTTTGCCAATTTACGCTGTTGCTAAGCGTCATCGGGCACAGCTAAGCACGGCCGATCAGATTATTATTACAACAGGGCCCGGGGGGAGGGGGGGCACACTCTGAGTTTCAAGCAAACGACGTTGTGGGTGTAATCCAATCAAATTGAACGAAGCATTTTGCCACCACCTACGTCCTTTTACGATGTCTTTAGCCAGAATAACACATACGGATGCAGAAGAAAATCCTTATGTTTGACCGGCCGCCATTTTGGATGAGCTCATCGTATCGAAGCAATCATTGCAGCACTTTACTCGCCTAATGAAGACTTTTCGAATAAGGTATTCCTCTACCTCCATTCCATTGGAAATTCTGAATTGGGGCCCGTGGGGGCAGGCGAAATACCGGGTGCGCACAAAAGTAGATCGTTTAACCAAACCGACATTGCCAGGGTTTCACTATCTGCTTTCAACCCCTTCAAACGTTGTGAGGCTGAACTGGGACTTTTGGAAGACCCTGTATGGAGCTATATATGTTTATTCACCGAACATATTTAACGCTACATGTATAAGATAAGTCTACAGCTATTTTGTCTATAAATCCTTCACCTTGTGAGGGCAGAGAAATAAATAGACAATAATAAAACACTAGACCCCAAGAAAAAGGATTAACGACCACAGGAGCTCGAGGCGCGTAAGGTGCTGCCTTCGTTAAGACGGACGAAACCAAATCCACAATCTTGCGACATGGTTAATTCTGCCATATTTAGTTCGATGTAACGCTTGATTTTAACAAGTGTAGGAACACGCTAAGAAATTTCTTTTTACACAACTAACAAGCCAATTTTTGGATGTAAAGTTGGTGCGTCCACGTGCATCAGGGAGCAACCGGTCAAGGTTAACGATATCACTGTCACTCGACGGTGCCCTTCTAGCGACTCAAAATTTGCGTTTCAAAACGGTCGAAAGCTGGAAAAAAGCGCCCGTGATGCCGTTAGGCTTAACTGTACCGCTTTAGGCTTAACGTTTGCTCCCTGGTGCACGTGGACTCACCAACTTTACCCTCAACAATTTAGGAGGCACGTGAGTTGTTCCTTTCATAAAAAGAAATTTAATTGTGAGTTCCTTCGCTTGTTCAGAGAAAGGGCTAGACTGAAATAGATTGCGTCAAATGACGATAGATGATGGAGCCTGTCATTTGGTGGCAATCCTACTTTAAGTCGGGAATAAGCCATCTTTTAACGAAAATCGTACACTAGAAATATCGTAGTACAGTAAGGGCGCGTTTAGCAACGACTCGCTTTTGCATTCTCGCCGCTAGAATTTACTCGCGATGGCAAAGGTGTCGTTGCCATGGTAACAAAGCCACCCGGATTAGCTAAATCTGACATCGTTTGAGCAAATGCTTGCAATCTTATAATTCGTGACAGTAAGAGAAAGAATTCCTCTTGACGAAACAATTTTCCCAATCGCTTCTAAACTCAATTATTGACTCGTTTTGTTGCGAGTTGGCAGAGCTAAAGCTGCCGCCATGTTGGAATTTCTGAAAATTCCTAGCTTCTAGCTGCAAGAATGCAAAGGCGAGTCGTTGCGTAAAGCCACCTTAAGGGTGCGTTTACGCAACGACTCGCCTTTCCCCTTTGCATTCTCAGAGCTGGAATTTAATCGCGATGGCAAAGGTGGCGTCGGTTGCTATGGTAGAAACGCTTCTTGGATTAGCTAAATCTGACATCGTTTGAACATTAATGCTTGCAGTCTTATAATTCGTGACAGTAAGATAAAGAATTCTTCCTGACGAAACAATGTTGCCAGTCCGCTTCTAAACCCAATTATTGATGCCTTTCGTTACGAGCTGGCAGAGCTAAAACCGCCACCATGTTGGAATTTCAGATAATTTCTAGCTTCTAGCTACGAGAATGCAAAATTTCGAGTAGTTGCGTAAACGTGCCTTAAGTCACCTTTATGAACTTACGCTTTATTCGAATGACGTAAACCAGATTCAAACTGGCAAATCAGTCGCCTCTCGGAAGATAATGGCCACTCGTCCCACTGTCAAAGTTAATTTACAGAACCCATTATTAAGGTCACAACCTCAATTTTCCTTAATAGCTTATTTCCAACTTACATTCCATTCCGGGGCCAAGAAGCGAGTTGATTTAGCTACTTGTGGTGGTAAGGTCACCAATGAGAAAGTTTGAACACGCTTCTAAATTCGACTGAAGCGTGTAGCCAGGGATAAAGCAGCAGCACAGTTCGATATTAAAGTTCCCCCCACTCCCCCCCAGTTGATTATGGGATCCGGATCCAGCTTTCCCATTTTTAGTAAACTTGTGTTTTATAACGCCAGAAAACCTATTCACGTTGCCTTTTGGACTTTTATGTTGGGTCGTTGAGTTGAGCTGAGGTTATTTCTGGTTTGGTAAAGACGAACCAGACATCACAAGAGCATATGCCCGCGTGTGGGTCAGGTTCGCGAAAAAAAATTTCCTTAAAAAAAGGAATAAATCAGTAATTAATGTAGAAAACCGGGTTTCCAAAATCAAACAAAGCATGATTAAGAACAAATTAATAAGAAAAAAGATAGAAAAAAATGTACGAGTACTAAAAAACAATGCAACCAAATCAGAAAAGTGTTGTCAGTATTCATTGACGCATAATGCTAAACAGCATTGCTAAGCTCATAGGGTTTTGAACTAATAACCACTTAAGCAAATGTTTCTTGAACGATTTCAGCCCAATAATACATTTAATTTCGGTTGACAACTCGACTCAAACGCTGATTTTCGTTCGCTTCGTACACTCAATCAGCGCATCCTGTGACTCAAATATAGATGCATCGTTTTAAAAATTGGCAAGCTCAAGCACTGAAGCACGACGAAAAAAATTTCGCTGGCTAATAATGTTGTATTGCTTTCTCGAGTCCGTTGTACCTCACGGGTGATGTTTGATGCACCGTTTGTAACACTGGTACGTTTGGTTGTTCGTGTGTATGTCTATGTTTGCCCGAAATAAGACTGCCTGAGCGGGAAATTGAACCCACGAACTTTGAAACCAAAGGCCGAAGTCCTATCGCTAAGCCATACTGACACGGCCAAAAGGAAACGTCCATATTCAGCATTAACATGCAAACAGACACACATAAACATACGCCACACACCAAGTGAAAACGATCGGAACACACAAAGCTTTCACGCTTTTTGAGTGTTCCAGTCGTTTTCACTTGGTGTGCGGGGACGCAAACAAGCGTTCCTCCAGTGACGATTGGAAAGTATATGTTTACATGTATGATTGTATATGTGTGGATGTTGAATCCTGCCTATAGAGCAGTGACATTTCCCGCCATATTGTCACCTGTATGGGTTTTGGAGGGCATAACTACAAGGTGCACTACATAAAAATGGAGGGAAAAACAACGGAAGAGCGGATTTCTTAGGCTTAAAATAACGTTTTCTCCAACAACAAAAATCGCGCGTTTTAGGTCTAAGAAATCACTCTGCACAGCATCGGCTTCCGTATGACGCCCTTCTGTTTCTCTCTGCAGTGCCCCTTGCAGCTAACCCATTAAGGCTCCAGCATAGAGTTATATACAATAATACTACGACGTGTCACTGCTCTATTGACGTTTCCTTTTTGGCCGTGTCAGTATATATGGTTTAGTGGTATGACTTCGGCTTTTGGTTTCAAAAGTCGTGGGTTCGATTCCCCGCTCAGGCAGTCTGACACATAAGTCCAAAAGGCAACTTAAACAGGTTTGCATCCGCATTTATTTAACCCTTCTCTAGCCCTTTTGGCTTTCCGTCCGGCGAACTAACGCGACACGACTTGTTACCAACGAAAAGTGTTTGTCACAGTTCTTTTCAACTTCCTGAGATTTTTGTGTCACATTGGGCGAGAAGAAGGTGGGGGCAAGAAAGAGAATTTTTTTTCTGCCTTCCACGAAACAAAAAAAAAACTCCTTTTTTTTTTTCTCTTTTGCTTCGTCTTCGAATTGTTTGATGTGATTGGCACGTGAGCGTCCGTCGTTCGGTCGCTGAGCGACAGAGGCGCAAGAAAACCTGGTGCGACCAAGGGATAAAAAGGGATTGCGAGCATGACTGTCGGTTTGTTCACCGTATCTAAAAGCATTTTTGTGTCTGCGTTAATGCAGCCAGGACGGTACGTGGTCACACAGCGTGCCCGGACATCAGAAGCTCAGCATTGGACGAATCTCCAACCCCCCCATACTAAAAAATGGCGACATAATAAAAGAAAAAAAAAAATAGGCAGCATTCAGTGAATTGAGGGGGTATTTCCCTAGACTTTACGCATGATGTATCTTATAAGGTAGAGCAATCGCCAACCTAGAAAGAGTCAGTTTTATCCTCTCAACTTTTTTTTTGTCGAAGGATTTTGACAAGTCAGAGGTGCCATGAGATATGTTGAGAAAGTTCGCCAATGGAAAAAAAAAACCTCACCACCTGCATTATTAAAGATGGGTAGAGATAAAAACAAATATAATCATAATTGCTTTTACGGATAGCAACTTCTACTTTGGCAATGCATCTGCCTGAGCTGAGGGACTGCAACCAAAGTGCCCTCATGGGGCAATTAGGGGAATAGAATATGTACTAGCTGTACCCGCGCAGATCATCTGCGCATGCGCGAGCGAAATACTATACTGGGCAGCACGACTTAAAACGCCCTCCTGTTCCCCCGAATCCCCCCCCCCCGAAATCCCCTCCCCGCTCTCCCCCTTTGTGTGGTCCCCCCGTCCCCTGGCACCGGCGGCATTTTGTGGCTGATTTTGCCTGTACCACCGTCTTGATTCCCATGCAGATCATTTGCGTATGCGCCAGCGAAATACTATACGATGTTAGCGTCTTATTCCCCTTCTTTAAGGGAAATAAGTATATAGAAGATAGAAGATAGTTCGACAAAACGTGACATGGGGGAAGGGGGGTCTGTGAAAAATGTGACGTCACACTTTTATATTTTATATAAAAAAAAGTTAATACTCTAACTGTACATTGACATGCTCAGGTGTCAGGAAAGCAAGACTGTAAAACTGCTTCTGGTTGAGCCTGTCAGTATTCTAGGAATTAAAGTGACACTGTCACTGAATGGAAGTCTGCAGAATGTGGCAACATCTAGCGCTATCTAGTACACTGCACTTGCTTGCATCAGGCGAAGGAATGCACAAGCCATTTCTGTCAACGAAACAAACAAGCCACGTGCCTTGTGGAATGTAATGCATTCTGAATGTTAGGTTGGGATAGGCATGAATTGAAGGTTTTCTCTTCAACCAGTTTTTCCATCCACAATCCGACATTGCCTAGAAGAACTGAAATGGAGGAAATTTCAGCGAGATAGCCTCAGGACATTCCTAAAGTGTGCATGGACTCGACAGACATCACCGTCTGATTATAGCATTGATTCTGTTCTGAGGAGCTTTGGCTCAACGCTTCGCAGAGGTGTTGAGTTAAGGTGTACTACAGTATCGGCCGGATCTTGAGAGAAAACAAACACATACGACTAATATGTACGGTATGGCCCCAAAAACACACCCGCTTCGATTGATTTGTACTATTGCCGAGGACATTAGTTATGTCAGCCAAAAGAATCTTAAAATGCTTTCCGGTTACACAAACGTGTTGGTGTATTTACATTTTGCTTTAAAACTTTGTGATGGCAGTGTGACGACTTAAATTTTGTACTTAGCAACCAAATGTTGGGTACTTATAATTGGTTTTAAAGCTAACGAAAATTTGTCAAGGAAAGGTACGTAAAATTAATTGGAAAATAGATGTTACGATTTTTTTTAAAACTAAGCTCACCGACTGTCTGTACTGCCGGACATAACTCCAACTTTCTCGGCAATGTTGCTTCGTGGTCTCAATCCTGGCTTCGCCCCCCCCCTCCCCCAACCCCCCCATGCAATCGAGAATAGAAACGCTCATTCTCTTGTGTATTGTGGTATGTGAGTAAAAAAAAAATTTCGGAAGGGGGAAGGTGAGGTCAGTGTGTCATATTTTTTTCAGGGGGGTATGAGTAGGTGTGACAAAATGTGACGTAGGGGAGGGAGGGGTCAAAGTTGGCCAAAAAAACGTGACTAAGTATATCCTAGCAAAATTGTCCCTCTTTATTCGGAAATAACCTTAGCAGTTGAAGAGAACGTTAATTCGAGTATTTCCATTTCCTTTATTTGTGGCTTCTCATTTTTAATTAGCTCATGGCAGATAAAATAAGCTGTATATTAAAGCTTTGCGCAGGTCCACAAAGTTGCAGTACCAGAAAAAAAAATTTTCGGAAGGGGGAAAGGTGAGGTCAGTGTGACATTTTTTCAGAGGGGTATGAGTAGGTGTGACAAAATGTGACGTGGGGAGGGGGGAGGGTCAAAATTGGCCAAAAAAAGCGTGACTTACTTTATATGAATGGTCCCTAAAGACACTTTTCAACTACTAACGTTATCTGGGAACGGAGAAGGACAAATTTACTTGGAAATACCTTGGCTATTTTAAATTTTACATTTTGGGGCTGTTCTCTCCCGAACACGTCAGTAGTAGGCAGGGGCATAAACTCACGGTTGGGGGCCCTGTCTATGGGTCAGTATTTAGCCCAGTCCTTCTCCTCCTCGGTTTTTTCTTAATTAGCTGGAGAATTTCTTTTTTGCTATTCACCGGCTATTAACCCCTAGTTCTCCTCGATTTGGAATCCCCCCCCCCCCCCTGCCCCGATAACCTGAAGACGCTTTTTCTTTGCTGTCTACCCTAAGTTTATACGCATATTACTGCACTAGTACGGCATATAATTGCTTAGGACTGCACTGCGAATATTACTTTCGTTGTGGAAGCCCTGAATCCGTGTCTGTTAGTAGTAGGCTACTAATTTTGCCTATTAATAGTAGGCTATTTTGAATTTCCACAGAATTGCTTGACGATTTTTCTAACCTTGTATTCCTTAATAATGGGATCCAGGTGACTTGCTTTGAATTTTAATGTGAAAATAGAAATCATACTCTGGAATTTGATGTATTATGGTATTGGAAGTAAAGAACATATCTGTAAATCAACAGCGCGGCAATTGGGTCATTCCGCCGAAAGAATATAATTTGGCTGTGACATTACTTCTGTAAAAATGATTTTTTTTTCCAAAGCAAAGCTTGCAACGTTTTAGTAATATGTATTTCTTTCTAGCACAGCTGTTGGCTGAGCTTAATATATTTATTATTACTATTACTATTACTATTTGGCAGTATCAGCAATGACCTAATCACGTTGTTTTAGCCAGAAGATCAGTTAGGTCTATCCACCCAAAACCAAAACTGGTATAAGAGAAGCCGCCAAGTTTACAAAAAGGGTCGACCTTTCAAAGTAGTGATATTATTCAACCAGGGAAAGGCCGCCAAGGTTAATCCTATTAGACAAGTTAATCGCACCTATACTAATAGTTCGAAGGTAAATGCAAACAAGAAGATTGCTACTAGCGGTAGCAATCTTCAAGTTTTCATTTAACGTCGAAAGTATTATTCGGTGCGATTAACTTGGTTAATGGGATTAACCTTGGCGACCTTTCCCTGGTTGAATGGTATCACTACTTTGAAAGGCCGACCCTTTTGGGAAACGTGGCGGCTTCTCTTATACCAGTTTTGGTTTTGGGTGGATATCACAACTTTCATAGGCCTGTGAATGTACAAAAAAATCCAATTACGGTGTAATTGTCACCTGTACCTTTTTTGTCTGGAGGTATTTTATGTCTATGAATTTTCTCACTTATAATTTTCACATTTGCTATTGTCATTCCAAATAAATTAATAACAAGCATAGGAGTATGGTAATTGCAAGGACCTAATCAATTCCTATGGAATAAAATATACCCTGTCTCTTATTGAATCAGTAATGAGAAATTTATTCGGGTCGCGGGGCAGATAATTCATTTTGAATTCGTGTACCGTAAAAAAAAAAATATTTGGATTTGATGGGAAAAAAAAACGACCAAACGTTTGCAACCCACCTGTGCATTTGTTTCCTAATCTACTTTCCAGCAAAATTGTCTTTTTTATCGTCGTGGGGCAGATAATTCAGTTTGGATTCGTGTACCGTAACAAAAAACCGGCCAACACCTTCGCTATAAAAGATACTCCGTCTCTTAATGGACCAATACTGTAATTTTATTGAGGCCCCGGCCAAATGCCATGCGCCCCAAACCTAACCTAAAGAAAAACAACCAACAACCAACAACCAACAACCATATTCTCCACAGTACCAAAAAACCACGCAACCGCCACCACCATGAACCACCTATTTGCAACAACAATGAATTCTGACAATTAGATACTGAAACGATAAGCGTGTAACACTTAAGCATGTTAAATCTACTGTTGGATGACCATACAAACAATGGTTACAACAATAATTTTGCACTTACGAGCCACTTCAGGGCCACGTGCTTCTAGCTGCAACCCCCATTTTAGAAAAAGGCACTTCCCCATATGACGCTTTACCTGTCTGCCGAAATTCAGACCTGGCAACTTTCCCTAATCAGCTGTAGACGTGTCGTTATACCCTATTAATTAACATGGGAGAATTAACATGGGAGCCTGCGGACTAGTTACTAGTTACCAGTCACAAATCAACGTTATTGAAGACACTTTCTCTCCATGAAGGACACGTTCCCACATTTTCGTGTTGACGTTTTCTTCGTTACTGGACCCAAGACACCTGATTCAAACGATTAGCTACAACCCCCATTTTAGAAAAAGGCACTTCCCCATATGACGCTTTACCTGTCTGCCGAAATTTAGATCTGGCTAATGAGATGTAGAGGTGTCTTTATACCCTATGAGAATTAACATGGGAGCCTGGTGATTAGCTAGTTACTAGTTACTAGTAACACTCAACGTTATTGAGGGCAAATTTTCTCCATAAAGAACACGTTCCCACATTTTCGTGTTGAGGTTTTCTTTGTTACTGGACCCAAGACACCTGATTCAAACGATTTGCAAAGATTTCTACCGCATGGGGAATTTACACCAGGTAACTGAAATCAGGTACAAGTTGGTTTCAGTTAAAGACACAGTCTGCTAGTAAAGGCCGCCTTTTTTTCATCAACAATCATTTTTTAACAATCGGATGTCTACAATCGGATGATCTACTATTGCTTGGCGGCGACACACTAGCGTGTGTCTAAATCTACTTCATGCCCACGAACTACGGCCTTAATCAACACTTTCTAACGAATATCTAGACACACGCTAGTGTGTCGCGCCAAGTTAGGCAACAATCATCACAACAAACTTCACATCAATTCAATTGTCGAGGTTGTAAACCATTGTAGCGCGGCGCCATAGCGTCAGTGTCTTATGTCTTGAAGCATAGTTGGGCACATTTCAGGAACTTGCGGGAAAATAATAATGCGGTACAAAAGCTTAAATTGTGTTGAAATCAAGAGGAATGACCCTCCTGACAAAAATTAACTCGTGTAGGAATGCCAGCTAAGCTGCTTTCAATTCAAAATCTGACCCTCAATAACGTTGAAAATATGTAACTAGCTAGCTAATTCTAGTCCGCTCATCCCCATGTTAATTTCCATAGGGGGATTATTCATCGATACCGAGATATCGGGAAGGCTTCCAGCTAAGAAATTGGACTAATGGCTGCAGTACGATACGAACTGCTTACCTTTTATCGTTTGGAGCCTAGGGGTGTAACGAGGATGGCGTGGGATGGCGCGTAAGTACGAAAATATAGTTAT
This sequence comes from Lithobius niger, assembly GCA_023313725.1. Lineage (NCBI taxonomy): Eukaryota > Metazoa > Arthropoda > Chilopoda > Lithobiomorpha > Lithobiidae > Lithobius > Lithobius niger. The sequence goes on from JAHWFP010256507.1 coordinate 36,182, forward strand.
AACCATCGTTAGTATTGTCGGCATCGTCTCGCATTGGACAGCCAAAGTTCGGACAATGACAACGTGTATACTGACGTGCGTGCCTAGACACACACTAGTGTAGCACGATAAATCTAAACAACGTTGTCAAAGAAATTGTATTCACGTCCAATTCACGAAAAATAAAAAAAAAGGGTTTCAAAGGGTTTAACGAGCGTTAACCACGAAAAATAAACCAACTCTAAAAACAAAGCAAAATAAACAAAGCCAAAAACTGGTGAAGAGGCCACCAAGTTGAGAGTGGTTCGGCCCTTCAAAGGAGTGATATCAACACACCAAAACTAACGAAATAAAACAAATTACAACAAAATTAAATCCAAACCAAAAACCTATAAAGAGGTGACCAAGTTGAGAATGGTTGGGCCTATAGGCAAAAAGTAGTATCAAATTGTGGAAAACCAATTTCTTGTTGACGTGCCACTTTATTACACATCAACACGGTAGTCTAATACACAATTTTTAAAAAAAAAGGACTGATTTCATATCAAAAACCAAAACTGGTAAAAGGGGCCGCCAAGTTCCGAATGGGTCGGGCCTTCAAAGGAGTGATATCAACACACCAAAATATTCGCCAACTTAATCGCACCGAATAATACTTTGGACGTTAAATGAAAACTTGAACATTGCTACCCAAAGTAGCAATGTTCTAGTTTTCATTTAACCTTCGAACTATTAAGCGGTGCGATTAACTTAACGAATGTTTCGGTGTGTTGATATCACTCCTTTGAAGGGCCGAACCATTCGGAACTTCGCGACCCCTTTTACCAGTTTTGGTTTTTGATATGATTTTAATACTCGAAGCAATTCTACAGCTATATCTAGACACACGCTAGTGTTTCGCGCCAAATAGAGGTTTTATTGTTGTTGGAGCTTAATTGTTAGAGCGTAATTGTTAGAGTGTTATTGTTGTCAGATGGCGGCTCACTAGCAGACTGAGTTTTTTACTGAAACCAACTTGTACCTGATTTCAGTTACCTGGTGTAAATTCCCCATGCGGTAGAAATCTTTGCAAATCGTTTGAATCAGGTGTCTTGGGTCCAGTAACAAAGAAAACCTCAACACGAAAATGTGGGAACGTGTTCTTTACGGAGAAAATTTGCCCTCAATAACGTTGAGTGTTACTAGTAACTAGTAACTAGCTAATCACCAGGCTCCCATGTTAATTCTCATAATAGGGTATAAAGACACATCTACATCTCATCAGCCAGATGTAAATTTCGGCAGACAGGTAAAGCGTCATATGGGGAAGTGCCTTTTTCTAAAATGGGGGTTGTAGCTAGAAGCATGTGGCCCTGAAGTGGCTCGTAAGTGCAAAATTATTGTTGTAACCATTGTTTGTATTGTCATCCAACAGAAGATTATAACATGCTTAAGTGTTACACGATTATCGTTTCAGTACGTAATTGTCAGAATGCACTGTTTTTGCAAATAGGTGGTTCACTAAGAGATAGAATATCTTTATCTTTTATTGCAAAGTTTTGGTCTTGTTTTGTTACGGTACACGAATCCAAACTGAATTATCTGCCCCATCACGATAAAAGGGACAATTTTGCTGGAAAGAAGATTAGGAAATAAAATGCACATCGTCAGCACAGGTGGGAACGTGTTTTTTATGGAGAAAAAGTGTCCTCAATAACGTGACGCGGAGATTTTATTTTATGTAGACTTACTGTTCATGCAGTCTAGTGTAAGTGGCGAGTAATTTTAAACAGCTGATGAGTTGATCAGTTTTAGTAATCTTCGTCTGCCACCAGAATATTAGAAATGTATGAACATTTACCATTCCGTGAGTTTGTAGTATGTGTTCATGATTGAATGATTAACGTTAACATCGGGAAGGCTAAGTGAATGGGGGATGCGCTGATTGAGTGAGCGAAGCGAACGAAAATCAGCGTTTGTTAGCCAGTGCGCTCAAAAATCGGGTTAAATAGACTTAAGCATGTGAAACATGGGCATACAATAAGCCAAACCATGTCCATTTGGCTGGTGTAACGGCTAATTGGGCAATGGCAAACGTAAAAATTATGAATTAGAAAATTTATAGACTTTCCAGACAAAAAAGTAGAGGTGACTATTAGACAGTGGAATTCTTTGTATTCACAGGCATATGAAAGTTGTGATATCCACCGAAAACCAAAAGTGGTATAAGAGAAGCCGCCACGTTTCCCAAAAGGGTCGGCCTTTCAAAGTGATATCATTCAGCCAGGGAAAGGCCGCCAAGGTTAATTCTGTTAGGAAAGTTAATCGCACGGAATAATACTTTGGACGTTAAATGAAAACTTGAAGATTGCTACCGCTAGTAGCAATCTTCTAGTTTTCATTTAACTTTCGAACTATTAGTAGGTGCGATTAACTTGGCTAATAGGATTAACCTTGGTGGCCTTTCCCTGGTTGAATGATATCACTACTTTGAAAGGCCGATCCTTTTTGGAAACTTGGCGGCTGCTCTTATACCAGTTTTGGTTTTGGGTGGATAACATTAACAACAATATAGGTTACAGCAAATGACTGTTGTAAAGTGTACGAATTGTAAATGAGTAATTATTTACAAAAACAGCGCCGATTCGAACGTGTTTGAAAGGTCTCCACGCGTGTGTAGCGTACTGTGGCGACCCCTGGTGGCAAAATCTTGCAACAAAATTAGGAACTAAGTGTTCGTCTCTTGCTAACAAACCATGCAAGTAACAGCAATGGCATTACGGTGGGACAGAAAAACAAAATTTAATTTATTTAAATTAATCATTAATTTTAACATAACTCAGTGTTGTTTCAATTGTAGTTACCTATAGAACAAATAAAAAAAAAATTACGAAACAATTGCATTTTAATGTGCAGTAACTTAGTGAACACTGCCTGTGTGTGCTAGTGGGACATGACGTTTTGCTGTTTTTGGTTACTTTTTAAAAGAAATAAGTAAAAATAAATTGCAATTTATACTATAATTCATAAACAGTGTCTTTGATTGCTAACCTGTAAGTGTTTTCTACACGTCTATTACGAAAATTATTAATGTTAACTAAAATGCAATTTTTAAAAAAGCTGGGACGCAAAATATATCGCAATGGCGGAATGACCCAATTAAGGGTGGTGCAAAGGGAGCATGGCACTCGGGCCCAGGAGGCAAGGGGAGACATAATTTCAAATCAGGGCCCCAAATTTTCACACGAAACATACTATAAACCCAAGGTTGTTAAGTTTTTTGGGGCCCTACATATTTTACTCTTGCACCCCCTTTGAAAAAGACTAGCTGCGACACTGTAAATAAATCCAAAATTTGAAAAGTTATAAAACAGTTTGGGTTGTGGAATACTTATGAAATGTAAATTAAAATATATGCATGTATGCATGTATGCTTTACAAACGTTGATTTCCATTAAATGACAAAAAGGAATAAAGGAACCGAATATAATCAATTAAATGAAACAATTTTTGAAAACAACACCACCTCAAACGTCAAAATAATCGTTCAAGAATTCATGTTAATTACTACATTGCAACCGCGTTCAAAATTGAACGTTGCTTTTTTCGTTTGTGACGTACTCAGGGAGTAGACGATTGAAGTCAAGAATAATCTTAAAGCCAATTTACTCCTTACTGCATAGCTAGGGGACTATGCACTGAGAACA
>JAHWFP010256509.1:2595-12785 GCA_023313725.1 Lithobius niger
AACCTTAATAAACGGAATCAGTCCCCACGAGCTGGTGATGCTACCGTTAAAAGTCGTGATTTCACTGACTGCGAATCTTACTATTTGATGCATCGTAGTATAGTTATGTTATGAAATCGGTAAAGAATTAACAGAATTCTTATTTAAGAAGAATTCTCTTATTAATTCTTTACCATCTTGGTTTCAAAATGTTTCCGAATTTTACGATATTCGAAATCACAAAATAGCAGCCGAATATTTCGGAGAAATATCCACGCTAGGGCTTTCCTGTGCAGCACCCCAAAGTGTAAACAAAGTATAGGCCTATATTTGTTACGACTAGAATTCTTTTGCGAACAGACAGTACACTGGTGGTTTAAAGGAATTGCCTATATCGTTAAGGTTCACGTAAAAAAAAAAAAAGATCTTTGAAGAAGTCTTCAAATGCTCCAAAATCCTAAAACTTCCAACCCCCTTCCCCCCCCCCCCCCCCCCCACCCACTCATCCCGAGGCAATCCGCCTCTAAAATCTGGAGCTGGAACCGCTATGACAAACAGATTTCAACCCTTAGCTAACTGAAATCATCCCTCCTAAAGTTTTGTCCTGGATACGCTACTGCTATGGGTTCTCTGTGGACGATTTCGCTTACAACAGGGTGACGTTCTACCTAGAAAATCGGGAAAATTCATGGAATTTATCAAGTCTGGAAAATTCAGGGATAAACACACACAGAAAACCAGGGAATTTCAATATTTTCCGGAAAAATCTTTTTATCTTCAAAGAAAAGCTAATTCGGATTTCACTTTTTACTTGTAAAACTTCGACTTTACATTTCAGTAAAAATCCATATCCTTTGTTTCATTTACGATAAAGAGAAACTCCTTAGGCCTAAGCAATATAGGACGTTACGTATTTAGTGCGTTTCTAGTTTAGTTCCAATTATGGCTTCGTACTGTTTACAAATATCAGTTATGGCAATACAATTTTTGATATAGCAAAATAATGTGATGCAGTTATGGCGATTTTAGTGAAATGGGAAAATTGTTTTCAGTGTACTGCACTGCACCTTCCTTCGACTGAAAAAAAATAGGGAAAAATGTCAGTATTGGTCTGGAAAACCGGGAAAAAATCTGGGAATTTCATTATGAAATTTTGAACGCCACCCTTGTAACAAGTATGGTATGGTGTGTGGCTTTAGAATGCTTGACAAGCGCGTATTTGTCATTTTCTTTTGAAAGGCTCCCCCATGGACCAATTTTCTGACTCCCAATGGTCTTTTACATTGGCCTATAGAACAGTGACACGACATAGTATTATTGCATATAACTCCATGCTGGAGCCTTAACGGGTTAGCAGCAAGGGGCACTGCAGAGAGAAACAGAATGGCGTCATACTGAAGCCGATGCTGTGAAGAGTGATTTCTTAGACCTAAAACGCGCGATTTTTGTTGTTGGAGAAGACAACGTTATTTTAAGCCTAAGAAATCCGCTCTTCCGTTGTTTTTCCCTCCATTTTTATGTAGTGCACCTTGTAGTTATGCCCTCCAAAACCCATACTGGTGCCAATATGGCGGCAAATGTCAATGCTCTATACGTAATCGATTTTGCATGTTGCACACCTATAATGACGTACATCACGCCTTGGACAGAGTCTACTTTAACGGCTCTGGAAATAAAAAATTGTGTGCATTCCAAGGTTGTTGTCAGTTTCCTTGTCAGGGGGCACCTTTTATAACCCCAAAAACTTGGGTTGTAACGTACACTTGAAAGGTTGACCTACTTTGCATCATATTTTGAATTAGTATCTGTACTACGTAATAGTATGGAGCTTAAATTTGGTTTGCTTCAGCTGGCTGGATGCACGGAAAAAGCAGGCCTATATAGGTTTTAAAAGGTTAACATTGGCCTTTCAGAAGCACACTCACTGATGAGTGGATTGAGCCGAGCAGATGTAGCCATTTTTACGTAATGTAAACCTTTTTAACTGGCTCTCTCGTTTTATTGTTGGGGTTCTTGTGGTACTTGTCCTCGGTGCTGTGAAACTTTGCTTTATAACGCAAGATAAGCATTACGAGGAATAAGGACAAAATGGAAAGCGTGTCTAGTGCACATAAAGTGCACATAAAATGCCAGTTTAATTGTTTTGCTTTGGCTGCTGCTCTCAAACCGCACGCGAGCATCAGCTTTTGTGGAATGAGTGTTTGCTTTTGTGCTTAATTTTTGTAATTTGTGTCGGATGAATAAACTAACTAACTTACATAAAATACACAACTTGCGACGTTTCTAATCCATTCCCGCTTCGTTATCAAGCAATAAAAAAATAAATAAAAGGTACGGCTAAGAAGTCAATGGCAAGTTAACACTTTAAATCAATTTGAGGATGCTTTTGTTTTTAGTACTTACCATAACCATACCTTGTATTATATAACGATGCTTTTTAACCATCTCGTTTGTTCATCTGCCTTTTATTTTTTTACTTGAGCCAATCCTACACCTCCTGTGTTCAATACACGTTTGACGATGCCATCGGGAGCATTTAGAGTCCCTGGTAGGTCTAACCTTGGTGGTAAGGCATTCGTGTCCCCGTACCTCATCCCCCCTGACCTTCCCGCGGCCAAATCTATATCTTTATATGGTATTGTCTTCTGTTTTTAAATTGGGCTCGCTGTTAGTGATCCTAGGGTCCTTGCCTGACCTGTTGCTATTGTGACAAACTGTTATTATTATTATTATAATTACACCACGGCTGTGACGTCACGCTAACTTAACGCCATGCTAAATTTCCGTAGGTTAAATCCATTTAACCGGGAGGGGAAGTGTGCGTCATCGCAAAAAGTGTGATTATCAAGTTACCCCACACTTTTGCCGATAACCCACACTTTTGCCGATAACTCAACACTTTTGACACTTCCGGATCACGCGACGGGAACGCACACACCACAACTAAAATTATACAGCGTCGAAAACCGTAACGCAATAAAAACGTACAAAAGGAATTACTTAACTTGCCGGGATATCCCAAATGAAATCCTTTACCTGCTAACGATCACATGTCTGGCTGGCTAAGTTATTCCTTCCGTCTAACTCTTCTCTCCCCCCCCCCCCTCACAACCTAAAATGGAATGACCTTCATCACTACCGATACACCTATTAGGCTATTACCGCTGATTTGTAACAGTTCTCAAACTACAAACGCACAAAAAGAATTACTTACCTTGCCAGAACCTGCTTCCTCACATATCGAAGTTTATTCTCTCAGAACAGAGCGAGCGAGCGAGCTAGCTTAGCAGCCAAACCTTTCGAAACGAGGCGTCGTCTAACTCCCACCCACGCCCCTCCTTCCACATACTTGAGCGTAGCCTGCAGTCTACCTACCTGCCAAAGGAATCGTCCGTCTAACACCCACCTCCCCCTCCACAAACTAAAATGGAATGACCTTCATTCATTTTGACATAAGGTATTACCGTATTTCTTGAAGCAATTTTCTAAAACACAAAACGTTTTAATTAAATAAGAATTAGCTTGACGTCCCAACCGTGATATAAATAATTTATTGTTTAAATCGAGCGGTTATCGAGTTTTACCCAACGGCTGAAACGGCTGATTTTTAAACTCGGGCTCTGCCCTCGACCTATTTGTATACTCGAGCCGGCCAATAATCGCAGCCGTTGATTAAAAATCGATAACCGCTTGATTTTAACCAATAACCATTACTTATAATCCGCTAGGGATCGTTTTCTATTGGCTGTCGAGCGGTAGTGACGTACGCGTGACGTAGGTATTCAAGCACGTTGCTGACAGATTGCTGAAAAATACAGACATGTCTGTATTTCTCTGCAGGCTTTTTGAGTGCCTCTGACATTCAGACTTTTGCATAAAATTATTGAAAACCTCCAGACTGTCAGCTGAGCTCCAATCATTTTTTTCTACCGTATGACGAATGTTGGTTTGAATATTGATAACTACTGTGTACGCCGGGGGTGACGTTGTTTTGAATCGTTAATTTTCGAGCATGAGTTTCCAATTAGAATGATAATGGAACATTTGCCGATACCATTCCTATCTGTATGTAAAGGCTCAGAAATTTTCTTACGTTATAAACCAAAGTCTCATAGCAGAAATGAAGCAACCGCAACGACGACCCCCGGAAGGGGAACAATGAAAACGTGCGAGTGTGTCAATTCTTTGGCTTGAAGTTGAAACTGGGACGTTGTTGCCGTGAAAAGAAGTTGAAATTGGCACATTGTTGCCTCGACTAATTTTATTTCTGTGAGCCTCGGCCTTACGCCTCGACTAACAATTTGCTCTAACAATTATCCTTTTAACTAAACACCGTGGTAATCACAAGGGCAAGTATTACATGACGTCATACACACTTCTTTTTCACACGGTACGCATCGGTTAAGCCACAGCGAAAGACTGGGAGTGGGGGGGGGGATGAGCTGTTACCATTAAGCATACGATTACGCATTAACTGAACACAGAAAAGAACAAACAAACAAGCACGGGACCCGGGAGCCAGGTACGTGTTCAACTACGTATAGCAAAGAGGTGAAAGGGAAGGAAACCAAGAGGAGAGGGAGAGGACGGGATAAAAGGAGGAAGGGAGAGTGGAGGGAGAGGATTGGCGGAAAGGGGGAGTGATACACAAACAAAAATCGACTGTTGCAGTGAACGATCAGGCAGCACCGAGCAAATACTGGGAAACAACCACGGGTCAAACAAATCCCCGGGCGAAGCCGGGTACGATGCTAGTAGCTTAATAAAATAAAGAGTGCAGAACCAGAAAAACAGCTTTAAAAACGTAATGGGCGCAAACTGTAGCTCGGATCTCATTGAAATACTGGAAATAAATAAATTCTCCTTAATTGCTGATGAGCCAACAGATTAAGGCCGTACAAAGCAGTTGGGTTTGGTTGCTCGTATCTTTTTAGGCACTAAAATAACGGATACCCCAGATGTCTCTGCCGGCATTTAGCCAATGTTGCGCAGTAGTGAGGATAACAGCAAAAAAAAAATCCCTTAGTCTTCAAGGTCGAAATTATTGTACCCTATACCACCAAAATTGTGAAATTATCAGTTTGGTAATTTCCAGACTCTTTGGATGAAATCCAGACTTCTGGGGGTTGCTTTAACCAGACAAACCTCACTTCCTACCTGGCAACTGATCCAGCAAACTGCTGCAAATAAACGAAACGCACGGTACATTGCATCAGTGAGGAGTTTGTCATTACTATCTTCCCCTTACTCTTTATATACTCCTGGCGTGCCCTGTTTGTCGGTCTTTTTCCTTTTTTTTTCGCAAAGAAACAATACTCGTTCTAAATTAGGCCCAAGACTCCTCTTCAACCTTCTACTCCACTCCTTTTCCCCCTCAGGGCTCCTTAGGGACGGCGAGGAGGAGGAATGGGGGGTGGGGGGCTTTGGGGTGAGGGAACGACGAGGATCAATTAGGGGTGGGTTCCGCCTGCCCGCGAACTGTCACTCAGCCGCTCGACCCCGTAATTGTGGCTGATTGCAAAGCCAAACACGGCCCTAATTCGATCCAATGAAATCACAGGCACACGGGGGCGACTCACAGCCACTAGATGGCGCCTCTTCTAACGACCTACGAACCTCCTCCCCCAATCCTCAACATACACGTGAGTCAAAGAGACTCCCAAGAACCCTTTCCTAACCTCCCCTCCCCACCCTCACCCCAACCCACACATCCCCACTTCTCTGATTCAAGAGCTCAAGGACCAACTAACCGAGAGACGCCTACCGCCTCGGGCAAACCGGAAGTCGATATGGTGCTCGACCACTCATGCCTGTTATTCGAATTTCCGTCGTCCATCTTGATCAAGACTTAGGAAGAGGTGAAACGGATAAGAAGTTAGTTTTCAAAGTATCGGGTCTAGGAAGTTGGGAGGGGGAGAGGAGACGGGAGATTAAGTACGCAGGATGATTCAGCAAAGGAAACGTGAACCGGAAGTTAAGGAAGAGATACCTATTGAGAAAGAGTCACTGTGCGAGTAATTTTGTCGATTGTGGAACCGAAACACGTAAAAATATCACGTAACCTTGTCGTGCACGAAACAAAGTCTGAAGGTAGCGGACACGTTTACATAATCTGAATGCAGCAAATACGTCATCGTGGCCATCGTGTTATCGCGGTTGAGCGGTGAGAGTGCTCAGCCTGGTTGCTGGAGGGTTGCGGATCTGGTCGAACCCCTGGAAAGAGGACCTTGGCAACGTCCCAGCCAGGACTGCCGGCCAGGGTATCGTGAGAGGCTACCATGCTCCTTCAGAGGCTATGGGAACTATTCTGGCCAATTCTGGACAATCTTTCGGTCCCTACGATGATCAGAGGTTTACCGGTTCAAATCCCCGGGTTGGCTCCTCCCTTTTACAGATATTTCTTCTTCTCCAGAAAAGTCTGGTAATGTTTAAAATTAAGTTGCTTCGGCTGATTTAAGGCTCAAAGAAATTAATTTAAAAAAAAAAGTAAACTTTTAATGATAAGTGCTGGTGTACCTGTACGTTTTTAATCTTCTGTGCAGCCGAGACTACGGGAGTACTTCGGGAGGACTACGGCAACGACTTTGTCCGTCCGTCCGTCGTCGTTTTCAGTGTTAGTCAAGTAGACTTTTAAAACACTCGGCAAATTAAAACATCGTTGCTTATACAGATAATATGCATAGCTAATATGCTTACATAGCTAATATGCTTTCTCGACGTCATTTGATCGTCGCTTTTAACCGCTACAGGAAGACATGCAACTGTAAAAGAAGCAAAACGATTTCGTTGACGACACACATTAGCTTCATTAAAAAAAAAAACTCTCCACCGTGTTGCATGAATGAATAGGTGTCCAACCCAATTCTCCGTTAGCGGCTACTTACGAAATTAATACGGCAGGTTGAAAAAAATTAGGCTTAAAAGCTGAAAGTGAGGCGTAAAATTTACAACTAGTCCTAAAAGCTAACATTCTATACAAAATTTGTCTGACCATCGAAATTATCCGTTATTAGGAAAAATAACTAACAAAAAATGAACGATTTTTAGTTCTTTCTGCCTATAACAAATTAATTTCTTGTTTTAAGCAAATTCTGTACGGAATAAACGTTTTAGGTAATTCAATTTTCTTTAATTTGAGCCAAATTAGGGTTTTCTATCACAAAAATTAAGAAGGTTATGGCCAAAAACGTAGTATCCGGCAATGCGTTTCCCCTCCCCGGCCCCCGCCCCCCGGCCCCCCCCCCCCGGGGGGGGGGGGGGGGGGGGGGGCAGGCGTTTTTGTGCGTTTTGGGGTACCAGTTAACAAACCAAAAAAACGGGAATATTGTATCACGAAATTTACACGGACTCGTAAATTTGACCAGTTGCTCCCCCACTAATTAGATTATAGAATAGAGATCTCTGTTGCAGTACGTGATAGAGGTGTGCGCCTCAACATTTTTGTTGAAAAAGTGGCGGAAGTGATAAAAGTGTACGAAAGACCGGTTGCGACTAGGTAGTCGCGGCAGCCGCTTGTTATTATTACAGACATTTTCATCGCACTACCATGGATATTTGTAATATAACAACATTCGCTCTGCCCACACAATTATTTGAAGAGCATCAATGCCCCTAGACAGATGCTTCGCTGCATACCTTTGCGACCCAGCGTGCCGCATCCCGTTCAAGTTCTAAAACAACGTGCTCATCACTGAGGAACACAGATATACAGAATGCACACAAGGGCAGTCTAGGACTCTTACCACCATCCGGTATTTACGGACTCTGATCGTCAAAGGTAAAATGGTGGTGGGGGAGAAGAAGGGGGGGGGGGAATTGAGGCTTAATGGCGCGTCGACAACTTGGTCATTAGCGCCAACCTCAGTCACAGTGCAGTGGTCCGGGAGAAGAAGGGCTATGCCTAAGGAACGAAATTAGTTTACTGCGAGAAAAGGTTTACTAGATGGCGACTCATCACATCCTCTTTCTCCTCTCATTGGACCTACTTGTGATTAAAATTTGGTCGGTACACTTGTTAAGAATTGACGAGGACTACTTAACAACGTGGATGTGGGTGGGAGGTGGGGCGTGGGGGTATGGGATTGTAGGGGTTTCTGAGGAATGGGACGTGTGCTGCGATAAGAAAACAAGCTTGTTATTTGTTGTAAGTAAGTAAGTAGTAAGTAAGTTTATTCATCCACCACAGGTAACAAAAAATAAGTACAAAAGCAGACACTCATTCCACAAGAGCTAATGCTCGCGTGTGGTTTGAAAACAGCAGACAAAGAAAAACAATTGACCAAGCACTTTTGCACACAAAATCAAAGGTTAGGCGCCAAAAAAAACAACAACAAAACACATCGAAATGAAATATTTAAAAAATGCATCGATAAGTATATATATATATATAGTCAACAATTGCAGACCCATAAAAAAAAAATAATAATAATAATAAAATAAAAGACAGAAAAGCTGCAAAACATCAAGAATTGGAAGAAAGGTGAAAGCACGTTCAGCTCACAATGCTAAACATGCTTTCTAGACAATTTCTGTCCAGGTTAATCAACCACCCAAACGGATGTTTCTTAACGTGTGCTGATTATTAATTTCTTTACCATCCAACTTTTCAAAACTCGCTAATTTGCGATTTATGAACGAAGTATACAGTTATGCTGTACCAGCGAGCCGGGGTCGGCTGGCAGCTGAGCGTCTAGTATGGCGCAGGCTTTGCGTCATGTCCGTTTTAACATTTTAGCAGTTGACAATGAAGACAATATGTTCATTCTTCTAAATATAAGTTTTTAATTTGGTTTAATGGGTTATTCTCCATGTGATTAAAAAAAAATCTAAACCATATTTAAGAAAAAAATCACGTGTTTAATACATCATTCCTAACATGTGCGTTATTGTGTGTGACCCCGAGGTCCGAGGTTTATGGTTAGGGGCTGTTTGTTTTGATCGTCCAGCGAAAGTGACGTAGGCAAACTGCTGCAGGTGTTGCACGGAAAATAGATCCAGCGCTGCTGGTTTTCTGCACACTCAGCTCTCGTTTCACAAAATGTCTTCATGGGAAATAGCGCACCAGATTCTTGACATTGATAATCTATGCCCTACAATCTATGTATTCACTGATCCATTAGGCCGTCAAAAATTAACTAAATGGTTCTCAAGAGTCTTACTAAAAAAATTGATGCAAGCGGGCGATGTTTTTACTTTTACGTTTGATTCGTGATTTTTCAGATGCGGGCAATGGTTTTATTTTATTATTTTTTTTTACCAAACAACACGAAATCAGTAGTTTATATTTTGTTGTGGAGTACAATATCTTATGTTTTAATGCCGGGATCAGTGCGATAAAGTGGCACATTTTATAAAATTCATTCTTTAGATCCAGGTTTTTAGTTGTGACATCCCTGTGAACGACCCATTTCTAGGCGTTCACGTGAATGGAGCAAAGAGCTCATGTGGTCATCGGTGCCAGGTAATGTTTGGTGAAAGTGATGATGCGTGAATGATGCTTTTTTTTTTTACTTTTAGACAATGTCATAAAAAACGTTTTATGTGCTAAGAAAAAACCCACGCGTGCACTCCCGAGAACCAATTAATTAACTTTTAGTGGCATTATTGTACGTCCATCGGTTGTCAAAATGCGACATTCGGACGTTGTGAAAGGTTGATCACGAATTTTGACTTGCAGTCAGGATTTTGATTACATGGCTTACAGTGAGAATTTTTCTTTGTTTTTTTTTTTTTTCACTCAAATACCACAGGGCCCCCCCAACCGTTAAATAAAGTGTTCATTCGTCCGTTACAAAACGTTTATTTACTAACCGAGGAATAACAGTTTTGTTGCTTTCTTGTGTCCCCTCCATATCTGCCTACTGCATAAGGGACATAAAAAAAAATGATCTTATTTGAGTGTACAAATCGTGGAGCTCAATTTTTTTGCACTTTGATCTGATGCAATGACAATCCTCAAGGCGTCATCGTTTTGCAACAAATTTTTGTCACACGCTGTTTGTCTCACTCTGTTTTAGCCCAAGCTATTTTGTCGCCACGCTGTTATGTCGTCACGATGTTTTGTAGCACGCTGGTGTATCTACGCTGTATTGTCGTCACGCTGTTATGACGCCACTGTTTTGTCGCTCGCTGTTACTTCAGTGCTGTTTTGTCGCTCGCTGTTACTTCCACGCTGTTTTGTCGCTCACTGTTACTTCCACGCTGTTTTGTCG